>QYAH01000027.1:0-113599 GCA_003988945.1 Chaetoscypha palmicola | reverse complement strand
CCTAGTCTGGCTGCCTGGCTGCCTGGATGCCTTAGGCATCTCTGCTTTTACAGCGCTTTTACAGCGCTTTTACAGAGGAGGGTATGAAAACTGAGATAATTCTAAACCTACCTCACCACCAAGGCGTCCAATGTCATACGTGTGGTGTGGTTGCATATTCTGGCAGACCTAGTCACGACTTCGAAAACAAAGAGGCTGCTTTCATCGGCGCACTCAACTACGTACAGGCGCTGACCGACAAAGGGATAGGAGACAGGTCAGACCTTCTTCTAGCGGATCCTGGAAATCTTCCAGCTCGGGTCAACTGGTTTCAACCTCGAACCTCCACACGTGATATCTATATATACAGACTTCCCAGGTACCTGGCGAAGTACTAGGACATCAGCTAGAGGCGGTCTCTACACTGCTCTGCAAGGTATCGACTTCATGAAAACAGAAATCTTGGACGTAGGATCGCTCTCAATTGTACCCGAGTCAACGTGTTTCATAGCAAGAGCAAGCAGCAATCAACGCTAACAATTTCCAGCTCCCCAACCTTGAAAGCCATTTCAATATTCAGGTCGCGCCAGAAGCATTTGCGCACCCTGAGCTCACTGTTTGAAGTGTTTTCTTCATTTCTATCCGCAGACTGGACTCGCCAATCATGTTCACCTCCAAGGGATTGTTCTCCGAGATACCATGCCCTTATCAAGAGACATGTGTACTCCCGAGATGTATATTTGCACATCCAGAAAGCTTGATCGAATCTACACCACACTTGGCGAAGAGTAATAACAGTATTCAGCATAGTGACGCTGACGATCAGGAACGCAGTCGCAAAAGGCAGAAGCTAGAGAATGAGACACACAAGGAGACGTTGCCTGTTGTTACCCGAGAATCTGTCAAACCTGCAGCCTTCACTGGAATACGGATAGCCAAACAGCTACATGTTGAGCTAGAGGCGTCCAAACGACAACACTCTTCTATTACTAGATCAGTATCCCCACCTTCACTGCGAAGAAAGGCTGAAAATGGAAGAGCAATACCCATCACGCCACAATCACAGACTGGCAGTGTGTCACGAAACACGGGCACGAATTCACTATCTACGCCTTCGAGATTACCTTCTACAGCCAAAGCACCCGTAAAGGCAGCTATCAAGAAAGAAGGGTTGAACCCTCGTGCTCTCAAAGCTCAAGCGCCAGCGGCTCATGATATGAGATTCAGACTTCTACGAGCTCTACATGAACAATTCGCTCGTCTCAACTCCCAATTAGCAAACGATGCAAACGATGTCGAGAAAGAACTAGTTCTTTCCGAGCAGGAAGTTATCACTAGAGCCCTAGATGCAGAACAAGATGCTGCATCCCAGCCCACGGTCTACTCCAACCTTGTGAAAAACAAGATTCTTCACTATAAAAGAATGTCCGTGAAGACCTGGAAAGAAGAGCGTGAGGGAGAAGTAGCCAAAGCCAAAGTTCTGCTTGCGTCCTCAACATCAAATACTCCAACCTCAAAACCCACCGGTCCACCCCCACCCATCGAAACAGATCTCGCAACGTCCGAAGAAATCGCTTTTCTCCCTCGCCTCATAACACCCATCACAAATCTAAGCAAACACGGCTACGTAACCACCATCCCCACACCCTCAGAAATCTCCACCGCCCAGCAAGGCGTCGAAGCTTCAAAAGGCTGGGAAGCATGCGACCGCTGCAAGTCCCGTTTCCAAGTCTTTCCAGGCCGGCGAAAAGAAGACGGCGCTCTCGCTTCAGGTGGCGTTTGCACATACCATTACGGCAAACCATTCTGGACCGATCGGCCCTCCAAAGATCCCACCGCCAAACGCGAGAAGAAGTATCGCTGTTGTGGTGAAATCATCGGTGACTCCCCTGGATGCACACAAGCTGATTGCCACGTTTTCAAGATCAGCGAGGTCAAACGTCTAGCAACCGTTCTGAATTTCGAGAAAACGCCCGATAACTCGCAAAAAGAAGGCGGGAGTCCAGTCTGTATTGACGGTGAAATGGGCTATACAGTATATGGCCTGGAACTCATTAGACTTACTGCCACGGCTTGGCCCTCTGGAGACGCGCTTTTCGATGTCCTTGTACGACCAGTAGGAGAGATATTAGACCTCAATTCTCGCTTCTCGGGAGTCTACCCCGCGGACCTCGCAAATGCATCACCTTACAGTCCATCCAACAAGCCCGATAAACTCCAACTCATCCCCTCCATATCTGCCGCCCGTGCCCTCTTGTTTACCCACCTCACTCCATCGACGCCTCTCATCGGCCACGGTCTGGAAAACGACTTGAACGCCACTCGCGTGATCCATCAGACTGTTATCGACACCGCTTTATTATTCCCTCATAAAGCCGGATTGCCGTATCGTAATGGACTCAAGATGTTGATGTTGACGTACTTGAAGAGGGAGATCCAGGTTGTGGTTGAGGGAAGGTTGGGACATGATAGTAAGGAAGATGCTAATGCTGCGGGGATGTTGGTTAGGTGGAAAGTTGGGGAGGAGTGGAGACGGATGAAGAGGAGGGGGTGGAAGGTTCAGGATGGGAAGTTTGTTGGTGCTACAGAGAGGGAGGACTCTGGGAAGGATATTGTTGAGTTAGATGATTAGCAGTAGTCACACAGGGAAGATGGAATGGGTGGAAGTTGACTGGATCGTTGATTCGGATCATTCATACAGATATCATGGCTATAGACCATGCACACATACCATCTACAGCAATATAACACGACCTACGAAAGCAATTACTCCTGTAAACGCCATCCACTAACTCCGCCCCATGCAACCTCTCCCAACCTTAAAAATCCATGCCCATATCATGCTCCTCACAAACCCTCATAAACTTCGCCACGAAAGCCTCCAAATGGAAGATAACCTTCGTGCCCATACGTATACGATGTTCATAGAACGCACTCCACTTGATGATATCTGCCTTCAGCGCATCGTCCACTAAGGGGATGAGTTTGAACGTGAGGACTTTGAGGATTGTGGTCGGCGGGATGCAATGTGTTAGGAGGTCGTAGAGTTTAGCTCGGACTTGGAGGATTCGCGCGGGGGAGTGCTCGGCGACTATTTCTTGGGCGATGATTGTGAGCAGGGCTTCCCAGTCAGGTGGTGGAATGTGTGTTGTGTCTGTGACTTTTTCGCTGTGTTTGCTGTTAGTAGATTGTCATCAGAAATTGACTTCAGATGTTGGACTAACTTCTGGGCGTGAACAGCCTCATACATCAACAAGGCCCTCCGCAGATTCCTCCCGCTCTCCTGAGCAATTCTCCTCTCTAGCTCTCTAGCAGCAGGGAATCCCTCCTTCTTCCCACTCTTCGCCAGCACTTCACAGATTTCCAGCTCAGTGGGCGCCGCCACTCTAACCAACAGCGTTCTCGACCGGATAGGCGCAATAATATTCGCCGTACTATTCGCAAGCAGAATAAGCCTCAAATTCGGACTGTATTTCTCCATCGTCCTCCTCAGCGCCGCTTGCGCATCCCTCGTCAAATGATCTGCTTCATTAATAACCACGACCTTGAACTTCTGCTTCGCGCTCTGATCGACCTGCTGTGTTTGCGCGACTTCCTTGAGGAGATCTTGGATCACGACTCGATCGTAGTTTGCGACGTCCGAGGGCGTGATCTCGAGATGGTATACTGAGGCTACGATGTTGAATTCTAGTTTTCGGTTCGAGGTGGTTTGGAAGACTCGGGAATCGATTTTGATTTTCTCGACGCCGGGCCCGTAGAGCTCTTTGAGGGTTGCTACGATCCGGGTTTTCTTTCCTGCGCCTGATGGACCGTAGACTAGGAGGTGGGGGAAGTCGCCGGATTGTGCCTGTAAATATTAGTTTTTGCAGCTGATAGATGGATTGAAGGCAGCATGTACAAGTGATCGCAGTCTTTCCGAAAGGTCTTTGTGGTAGGTGAGTTGATCCAGGGATCTTGGACGGTGCTTGTCTACGAGGAGTGCCATTGTTGGTGATGTAGTGCTCCAAACCGAATGAGTCGTTGTAATTCGAAAGGGTGTGGGCTTGGAGACGCGACTCTACGCGGTGCACAATTGTTCGCGTAAAGTGCCGCACGTGAATTTATCGGCTTTAATTCGCATATACTATCTCCGATATACAGACTTCCTCTTTTCCCTTAACTGTATCATTGGCATCAACTAGTGTCAACAATATAGATACATTTCTCGGATCATATTGCTCGGTTGAAGGGCGAATCGAGGAGCGTTTCTCTGAATGTATTACCTTCTAGAGACACATTCGCTAAGACGTTATAATTTCCATATTGGTCTTCTACAAATCTTCAGATATGTCTCAATGCTTTGGTTGCACTATACGACTTGTCTAGTCTCATAGCACTCTGACAGGCCCAATTGAACAATTGTGAGGCATGGTAAAAGACTAAAAGTCTCGTCCCCTTTATTTGTGGCCAAGGATGATTTATATGTCAGTCACCTGGCTGGAGATTATCTGCTGCCGAACAAACTGTTTCTACTTATGTCTCGAGTATAGGTTTGCACAATGTGACAACCAAAAATGTTCTAGCTAAGTTTTTTCATGCAAGATCATGTCTTTTCCAGTTGCGACGCCGGAACCCCAAAGACTACCACCCTCAGTGGAATTTATATAAACTGCTTTAGACAGATGTGATGAACAGTGTGCATCCGAGATTGGTTTTTCGGGCTGTAGAGAATGAGCAGCAGCGAGTAATTCTGTCTACATATCTAACAACCAAAATACCTGTCGCCATCTCGGACGGAAGAACCTCAATGTGACATCTCAAGCCTATCGGAGTTGCCGCAAAGCCAACCTCGATTTAGGCCGAGTGTATGTGGTCATAAGCCTAAATTGTTTTCCATGTCAACATTTATACCACGGCTTACGAAAGTTTGCGTAGTGCTTATGAGTATCGAGAAACAATTTAAGCGATCATCAGGACTGCGGCTTTGATTGGATAACCATCAGCTTTTAATGGATGTCCTCGGAGGAAATTTCGCTCTGTAAGACCCGTTATTGAGTCACAAATGTTCTCGCAAAGTCTATATATCCTCTCTACTGGCACATATGAGACCACTTCTGCACGTCAAGCATCTCTTCTATCTGCTCATTGAAGACATCAAGTAACTGAATATCCAGGACATAAGGAGGAAGAAAAGCCTTAGAGCCACATTTCCGTCTGACAGATCTCTGACACTGTGAGATAATGAACAAGTCTGCATCCGATGTCTTACCAAACGACAGAATTCGGTCTCTGGGTATGAATACCGCCAATATATGCTTCGTATAGCTGACCCTCCTTTTCACGAAAACTCGAACAATTTTCGTCCGCCCGACACCACTTAGGTCTCTTCAACAATGTGGGCATTACATGTGCATGCACTCTTCCCAACACCCTCGATCAACTTATCCCCAGTTCAAACCTTAGTAATCTCGTCTTTGAGGCACTTAAGACACTTCTTCGAAAACACGCTATGCTATCATGCATAGTAATTGACGAAGACACAGATAATCCATTCTTCGCACGCCTATCTTTTGTAAATGTGGAAAAGGTTGTCAAATTCGTCAAGCGTCAAAGCCCCTCGACTTCGACGCCAGCAGTGACAAGGAACTCGATGATCTACTATCTCAAGAGCACAAGGTCTCTTTCAAGGCGAATAATGGGACCTTGCCATTCTAGAGGATGGTCATCAGTACTCACTCTTCTACCCCGAATTCATTTCTTCCATCATTATTCTTCCACCATTCCCTAGCTGATGGTGTCAGCACTCTAATCTTGGCTCGAGATTTTCAATCGGCACTACTCAGCACTGTCTCAATAAGTGAACAATACCATGTGCCCATTCCTTCAGAACCAAATTTCTCTTTGAAACTCGAAATTCTCCATCTCCAACGTAAATCCACTTCGCGGACTCAACCGCCTGGAAGTCTCTAGCTAGGAACGAATCCAAAGGTCCCAATACCTACTCCCCGGAGCTCCAACTTCTACTCGCATCATCTCTCTGCCGCTTTTACTACTTTGCTTCTTCGCATCTGCAAAGACCGCACAATCCAGTCTACCCTGCCATGCTGCGTAGTGATCTTTATGTGTATATTCCGCACAATCTAGTAGCTTTTTGGTAGATCTAGGCTGAGGTTCACACAGTACGTGAGACCTACGCCACCAGTCAAAGTTCCACTTACCTTAGCGGCTGCGTTTGGCTGATTGAGAGATCTGCAGTTCGCATGTGGGTTATCCTGTAAGCTATTCGTCCTTACGATTGCTAGTCGCATTTAAAGCCAGCCTCACGAGATAGCTACCAAAAACGGTTTGATCTCAGAAGCTCTGATGAAATTCCATGGGATAATGAAGAGAAAACTAACACTCTCACTCTGCGATACAGATGAGCGAAATGTGTCGGAGAATCTGAAATCGGGTAAGGCGAAAAATGCTCGCCAACCAGCGCAAGTCAGCGCCAGTAGTAAGTCAATGCTGTTCACTTCCCACCATAAAGAAGCCGGCCACATTGTGCTAGATATGAGAGGTATGTATTCAATACTTCCAAGGATCATCGTTCCATATTCCTAGTCCCTTTCCCCAGAAACTATATTCCCCTTTCAGAAAAACCGCCAAGATTCGCGTACTTTCTTCATTCAAATGATCAGTCGTTGCACCCGCGTCAAGCAGCAGACGCATAATGGCCTCAATGTGGTCCATAAACTCATAGAATCTCCGACTTGGACGGCTACGGGCGTACGCCCACGGGTCTTCCCCGCTAACATAATCAGTGCAGAGAATCTCCTCAAGAGCTGTAGGCCCACCTTCCCTTTTTACGTTTACATCAACACCAGCTGCGAGCATCAGCTTAACGTGATCCGTCCAGCCTCTATGGCAGAATTTGTGAAAAGCAGTCGTGTAAGTCCTCTGGTCATAGATTATGTCACTCCCTTCACTCATGGTATCTATCCTGATTCCAGACTCGAGGAGGAGTTCAAGGGACTTCTCAGAACCAATCCACTGGAGTTGGAGTTTCGTATCATAAAATGCCCCCACACAATCTAATAGGTTTTTGCCGGGAGGATTAGGATTTGCACCCATTCTGATTAGATGCTGTGCCAGCGAATTAAGCCCATTCGTAAGAGCCCAAAACAAAGCGGTTTCGCCCGTACCAACACGAGCTTCTGTCTCTAGATTAGGGCTAGCCGCCAAGAGCAACTGCATCACCTCTTGGGCATCGCCTTTGTTGTTGCTGTTCCAAGCTGCATAGAGAAGCGGCGTGCCATTCTTAATACCACCTTGAACATTTACGGAAGCTCCGGCATCCAATAGCAGCTTTGCGACCTTGCCCAATCCACCTTGCGAAGCAAGATTAAGCGCGGTCCCGTGCGTTCCACCTATCTCATCAATGACCACCCCGCTGCGAAGCAGGATATCTACGACCCCTGGAAAGTTGAACTGGGCAGCCGTGTATAGAGCCGTTTGGAGACCCGTCGACGTCTGGGATGTTTCCATGCTTTCCCACGACGCGCTGGGGTCATGTACTAACTGCCAAGCGGCAAGCGACTTTTCACAGAGTAAAAATTCTGCAATGGCGGAGTCGATCTCTTCGTCGGAAAGGGTTTGACGTTGCTTAAAAATGAACTGCGTGTATACCAGCGTAACACGGCTTGCCCACTCAAGAAGTGGAAATAGGCCCAGATCTTCCTCGGTCGCAGTTCTGGATTTCGATTCAGCGAAGGAGTTCATATAGCCCAGTGAGCTCTTTATGATCAACCTCTGAGCTGACGTTGGATCAACGTAGAATATCCTAGCGGGTCCGGACAGTATTCGTGAAGATTTCAGGTATTCCTCGACCGAGAAATGAGCCAGCTTGACCCAAGGCCCATCTCTATTGACTTTGGCTCTGTCAGCCTTACTTCCATCATCGAGTTGATACAGTACCACAAGGCTGGAAAGAGCCGGAAGTAGCCAAGATGGGTCCGGAATGCGATTAACAGGATGAAATACGGGGCGCTCCTCTAAGTCAATGACTATTGCCTCAGCTAATTCTGAAATGGTTACCATCTCAACTGAGCACATGATCCAGTTCAATGCAAGTATGAGCTTCTCCTGGTAGCCTTCTGGCATAGTCGTAAGGATTCTCTCGTAAGTCTCATCGAGTGTCTTAGGGAGGGTCTTGAGGGTCTTGCGGATATCTTTGATTGTAAGGCACTTTGCGAGCGATATTAATTGGCAATCTACCCAGCGAAACCTAAGGGTGGTCTTAGCCTTGACAAAGTTGATCGCTACAGGTGGAATAGGTCTTACATTCCCTGTGCACCATTTACCAAAGCTTCTTCGACCTCCACCTTAATGTCTGGAGAAAAATCATTTAACCGAATTTCAGAAATCCTTTTCTGGACTAGTTTTCGGATATCGGAGCTGATGACGGTGGCCTGTATTGATATAGAGGGTATGGTAATCAGTGACTCGAGTGCGATTTCTATATCGTGTTCCTTTCGGCTTGTCACTAAAGTGTGCAATTTGGGTAATGACCAACTCTTGATTTCCTTCAAGGCATCACACAACTCCATCCGTTCTGTGTCAGGATCCGGACATTCGTCCAGAGCATCGATAATCAAATATACGCCTGCAAGCGCAGGACTCTGTAATATGGATCGAACCATTGGCAAGAGCCGGTTTATTGGAGGTTGGCTATCTATATAGTCGTCATACAGTTGGCCAAGGGCGTCAGGTATTGAAGAGGTCGCCTTTACGAGCTGACTAAGAATAGCTCGCACGAGATTTAAAGTCTTTTGCTTGGTTATGTCTTGAAAAGAAAAGTAAAAGTAAGGTGCGCAATGTTTGGACTCCTGTTTCTCACAATGGTTGACGGTATGTGAGATGACTTCCGAACTGCTTCGAGTATGAGTTCTACGCCAGAGAATGAGAATTGAAAGTATGGAAAAGCATACCAAAGAATGGTCTTGCCAGACCCAGGAATTCCGTGTAGCCATAGAAAGGAATTCTCCTCATGTAGCCATCTGTCGTACTCATCACTTCGTGTGAACCATAGCCCCGTCTCTTCTGTACGTTTCTTCTGAGCCGCCGAGTGGCTACTGGCCCAATCAGTACTAGATAACCATCGCTTGATCTTGGTGTCCCTTTTATCTGCGAAAGTACGTTAACTAAAGCCTCCATACCGGCTATCGGACCAACCTTTTACAGCTTGTCGCAACTTGGTAACACCTGTGCCAGTGTCTACAGATTGCTTTCTGTGCATTGCTGGGTCAGAGCTCAAGTCCATAGAACAGCACGGAGAGAGCATACGCATGTTCTGCTTCCAGGTATAAAGCCAATGATGACTTTTGCCTTTCGATAGATTCAAGAGCCTCGTGTACTTGTTTCTTCTTCGTACTCCTCCACCTAAGTTTCTCAGTGAAGCTGGTGGTGCCACAATTTATGGGATCAAGGATCTCTTGGAGTGACAGTACAGATTTCTCAATACCTGCGATCGACACTTTGAGAGAACCAGAAGATAACATAGTGTTCCAGTTGGCATGGTCAACATCTGACCCTCTGACTCGCGTAGCGACTTCTTCAAATTTACTGAGGTCGCTTTTAATCTCGTCCATTCGATTGATGACAATTTCGATCTCTTTGGAAGCACTCTTGACAGTTTTTCCATACTGGTATGCATATTTGGTCACAGCAGTCGTGATCTGGACAATGGCGATAACGGAAGCTACAACTCCAATTTCAGCCATTACGATAGGGTGTCCGTGAGAGAAATGGAAGGGAGGTTTGGGTATCTGGAGAAGACTTACATTTTGAATGACTGCTGTCGTTCGCTAGATGCGACATTGATGCCTGTCTTTAATCCTAGACTGTGTGGGTGGCACTGCTGCTGCAGCAGCAGTCATGTTGCTTGAAGGCCATCTGAATAGCCGCCGGCAACCGTGAACATGACCTATAGGAGAACAGGATTGCTGGATCCTGGACAATCTCAGTCTGCAACATGCTGAAAGCGATGGAAATATGCCACTCGAAAAGCCTGACTGTCTCGGTGAAGATACAGAACCTTTGAACGCGGATGGTGGCGAAAGATCTTGAGGTCTATGCACATCGTAGCACGCAAAGTCCTATTTTTAAACTGCATCAGTAAATGATACAACCAGGCAGTCCAGTCCTCGCCCGAGTAAGAGGAGCGTGCCGTAGAGAAGATTTTCCTCGCCCCTAAACAGACTAGAGTTCATCAGCAAGCCAGAAATTATCGAGAAATAACCTTGGAACTTGCCTTGCAATAGATACCAAAAGCGACATGCCAATCAAACTTTTGGCTCAATGATCTGGCATGCCCCCCTTCAGAACGATTGATGCACGATCACCACCCCAGAAAGCTGCAATCAAAACTAAAGAATCCGAAATGTGCCACGCTTCCCGTTGACAGATAGCCAGCTCGCTTGAGACTGGTGCCGACACACTCCAATCGCCTACAAATATGAATCTAGAGATGCGCTCCAGATATATTTGCGTGTGACCTCTGCCTCCGGCAATGTCAGGCGCAATAAGATTACTATTTCATTACGCTTGGATAGGTACTGACAGGCTTGATTCGCGAGAACAAGTGCGGATATGGTCGATATCTCTTCGCACGTTGCTCCCTGAGAATATTTCGACGGGACGAGCTCTGCAAAGTCTACACAGATACCGATGCCCAATGAGATACACTTGGCAGGATCTGGTCGAATGAAATTAGATAGAGGCTGAGTGTTTGCAACCTCTTGCAAAGTCGAATTCCCCTCTCCATTGCTCTGGCATACTCGATCCTATTATTTAGGGTTCGCTAACGATCGCAAGCAAAATATATGCTGCAAACACAGCAACCTACATTGATCGAATATTAAAAGAGGAAGAGAGTAAGTGCAACGCAATGTCAACAAAAAATATCGCAAAGCGGGAATACTTGGTCGCATTGTACTTGTCATATTACATATTCTCCTTTCCAGATAACACCGTTTCAGACGCCCCCCGTGGATTGAGCGCTGACATGTTGCTATTCCCAATCGCCCCCACCGACTGAGAGCCCATAGATGCGCCTTGCCATATCCCCGTGAACGCCCGTTCTCGTAAATTGTACCAGGGTATACGAGACACAGAGCACTTGCAAAGCCGTCTCTGGCAGCTCGTCAACGTGTGAATAGAGCAGAAGCACCCTCAATAGTCCATGTCCATGGCAGCAGTGATATCCTCACTGACGGCTCGGACTGGTTCCTTGTAACACTGTTCGTCCGATTCATCGTCAGCTTCGTCATCATAATCATCACAAAATTCGTCTCCACCATAAGTCGCACCTGCATCATTCTCATCCCATCGAGCTGCAGAATAACCTCCATCTGCGTCTTCATCAGTAGTGATGTTAGCAGCTTGGTCTCCTAGCCAGTATCTAGCACGTTTATTGGCTCCCGAATCATACACACTAGCGCTCCTCTTAGATATCGAACGTTGCGAAGGGCTGTGACTCATGACCGGAACACCACGAACATAGATATACGCAATCCGCTTTCTTTCTTTGTTAAAAAAGAAATAGTTGAGACTCCATATCGAACCTTCATCTCCGTCAAAAGGATCGTCGGGAGGTGCCCAACAGTATACTGTGCACTCCTTGAGAGTCATTTCCTTGTCAATCATGGTCCACATCTGAGGTCCCCATGCTTGACTTGTTGCCGGCGCAGATGCTGTAGTAGCGTAGCTGGTCTGCGGTGGTACACGGAGGTTTATACCAGAGGATGGTCTAAGGTTGTAAAGAGTCGAATCGATCGTGCCAATTACCCCCTTTAGACTTCGCTCCCTCCGGAAATCGGCTGGTCTAAGTATATGTGAGAAGTCGTAATCGGAGTGACTTGCATTGAGAGTCGCAATCAGGTACGCGAAGGTACGCCGACTGGAGACCTCGCTCAGTGGACCAAATGGACTGGATCGGGACAAGTTTACAGGTGACTCTTCGTCGGCACCCAGACCTGGGGAAACCGAGGCTGACAATCGGAGGAGGGATTCGTATTGTGACTCCAAGGAATTCTCAATAGTGCGGTACAATTTCTTATCGGAACCCGCCGCTTTCGTTGTGTACAGATCGCATCCCCCTATGACGTGACAGTCGGGAGTGTCAAAGTTCAACGCGCTTGTCACATCGTCGAAGTCGGGAAGAGGCAAAAACTTCATATTGCCAATTGAAAGAGGTCTGTTCCTAGATAATTTCTCATCAACGCGTACCAGGATGATGTCTGAATTGGAAATTTGGAGTGCGATATCGTAGAGGCAAAAGCGTGTGGTGATTGAGCCCGAGTGTTCTGTTGGAGATAACGACCTTGAGACGTGACTCTTCAGACTCGGAGAACGAACGTCCAGGAACTTTGTCTCTCGTAGACCGCAAAGACGAAATGAGGGAGCAAAATCTTATCCGATGGCTGCTCACGCAGCGCTCGTAAGTTGAAGTGATTATGTGTTGTTTGACCTGCTGAGGCTGAAGACTCAAGTTTGGCACTTCCTCACGCTGGCTGCGGAGGACGAACCAAGTTGTTCTCAAGCTAGACTGACGTCTAGCAGGTAGATTGCATCGCCAAATCTGAGGGTGTTGAGTTGTTGATGGAAGTTGGAGTCGCGAAGCAGTTGATTGTCTAGGATGATGATGAGGAGTGGAGGTGGAGATCGGCTGCTCTTTCATACCGATTGCGACGACGCTAACGTAAGCAACCGAGATGGGGTAACAACCAATCATTGAAGACTAACAGAATAATGCGACAAGCCCGTGCTGACATTGGTCCGGGCAGGTACCAACCAGATTTGGAGCATAGGTAGGCACAGTACTGGGTACTGTATGACTTGAATTAGTTCTTTGAGAAAGGCGCTCGTCAGATGTTCTGAATGATCACCAGTCTCTTTCACTCGAAGTCGAATGGGGGCCTTGCAGCATTTAGCAACGATTGAGACCCAACGAGCTCATCAATATTTTTCCTGCAAAGAAATCGGGGCCCAGCGAAGTGTGGATCGAGCATATTGTTGAAACGGACATGTCCAATGCTCGAGAATAGGAATAAAATGCGAAGGTGCATCAATTTCTGTATCAGGCCACTGCGCTAATCGAGCATGGCAGCCATGTTCAAAATGGGTATTGAGACCGCCCGTTTTGTACTTCTCGAATGCCATATTAAATTCCTAGTCTGTCCACGGTATCTTCATATCTCGTCATAATTTTCGTAGAGCCCGACTAGGTTGAATCCCAACTATTCCGAACGTTAACCAAGGATCCCCGAATTGCGAAGCCCATCCACGAGAGCCTGCTCGGCCTATAAGTATAAAAGAAATGAAATTAGCAAAATCCTGCATCGCGGAGGTTCTTAACGATTGCTTCTTCTATCTAGAGGTGACAGGATGTTATATTAGCAGTGTAAGGTAAGGAAGAAAAGTGATGCATTGAGACTCTTGTGTTTGTCCCCAGACTCCAAGCGCCATGCTCCATGCACTACCTATATACGTATACATATTTCTTGTTCACATTAACTTCGTGACCTCTTCATCGACCTGAGAAAGGAGTGATTATGTCAGTGGGTGAGAAACACGGGGATGTTATATATGCTTTTCTAGTAGTTCCATACAATGGAGATTGCGCTAGACTAACCTCTGTATCCTCTATTGAATCTTGTGCTGATATTACTCTGAGCACGTTTTTCTTGCTACTCTCTTGCATTTCCCCGGCTAGTAAAAGTTCGTCTAGAATGAAGTAGGCCTTTTGGAAGTTGAAAATCTGTTTTAATCAGCACTAATACCTGATCCCGCGATAAGTTCCGTCTTACGATATCCAACTAATTTGATGTTAGCCATTCCGTTGTAATTAAGAGATGCGTATCCATACCTCACAAACATTACCATAGTATTTGTCCATCTGCTCCACGTATCGGTGAACGATCTCGAGAGTAATGAGCTCATTGTCCGTAGAGTTACAGCCAGCAATGAAGAAGAGGGACGCATATCGTCTGTACACAATCTTGGAGTCTGTTGAAAATAGGTTATCATCTACGCTCGCTGATGTAAAGCCCTCCGTTCGCACCTTTGTACTCTAGAAAGTTGCACATCCTCGTCCGTCGCGCCAGCACGAGCTGGGAAACATCTTTAATGATCTTGGCTTTTTCCTTGGGCGATAATGTGGTGAACCATTTTGCAAGCCTCTGTCCGTATTTCAGCGTTGTGTGGAGTTTTCCTTCTAATTCAGGCTATACGTACGACTTTGCCCTGTCGCGAAAGCAGGATCAGGTAACTGATGTGTGTCAGTGTGAATCAGAACATGCTTTGAAATTATATAGACTCACTTAATAGGCATGGTGGCAGATGCAACCTCTGAGAAGATCTTGTGCGTTGTTCCAAGTCGTGTTTGGCTTGATTGCACTCCCACAAGATCGTGAACCTGGTGTTTCTGCAGCCTATGACAAAGTACAGCATGGACCCCACTTCAACATCTCCCCACTAGTACTATCGGCATAGCTTCGGGCATCATTTTACAAACCCCCCATCCTACAATTCGCTCTGTCAGCCATTCCCACATTCATTCTGTATATAATTTGAAAGCCGTTCGACACCTTCCTTTCCCTGTTTACTAATTTGCAGTATTCGCTTGTCCAGTTTCTATTTCCTTTACCGCGAGCGTCAAAGGAAGAGCTACTTCCGATTGTCAAGACTTCGCGAACGACTTCAAATACGCCATTACAAATCAACCTCCCAGCGTTCACTTAGCCCAGTGTTGAAGCTATGACGCGATTAATACTGTCTACCTCGTATGCACCCTCAATTAGTCGTCGGTGAAGGCGACAAGGTCCTAAGCTAAGACGCAATATAGGAATATTATGACAGGCGGTCCTTCCATCATACGAAAACCGGGCGCGGACAGGTCCAACCTCGAACTTACAAACTCTCTTCGAAGCAACTTTCTTGCAGCTCAACAGGATTACTCTCCTGTATTAGGATCGGATGACAACAGCCCGACCAACTACGATGAAGAAGACTCCCCCCGCCGACCGGCAGCTTCTGTCTGGACAACACGCGATGGTTCTGACTTCTACGTGCCTAGAATAGATTGGACCTTGTCTGGCCTCTCCGAAGAGCCGAGTCAATATGATGTTACAGTCAAGCTATTCTATCTGCCCGGCGCAGATGTTGATTTCAGAGCGCAGCATACCCATGATGCAGTACAACTGGTTTTAAAAGAGCTGGGGATAGACTGTATCGACTTATTGATTTTATCATTTCCAGGCATGTCATTCGAGGGCGATTGCGAATGGGACGCAGATAAGAAGAACTCGGCGCAAGGCAATAACGAAGAGGAAGTCGCTTCGTGGGCTGTCGTTGAAGAGCTGCACGATCAAGGAGTCGTCAAGAAGCTGGGCTTGGCAGAGTACGGTACTGAAAAGCTTTCGAGATTTTTGGAGAAGGTCAAGATACGACCGATGGTAGATCAAGTCAACATCAAAGATTGTTGTAATGTTCCTCCGCCGCTTTTGCAGCTCGCGAAGTTTGAGAAGATCGAACTCCTAGTACACAATGATTGCACCGACATTCTTCCCAGTGGGACTCTGAGAGAGCTTTTGGGCCAAGGGATTAGAGGTGCTGGAGTGCTATCGGAATCAAAACGAGGAATAGATGGTATGAAAG
Organism: Chaetoscypha palmicola; assembly: GCA_003988945.1. Classification (NCBI taxonomy): domain Eukaryota; kingdom Fungi; phylum Ascomycota; class Leotiomycetes; order Helotiales; family Helotiaceae; genus Chaetoscypha; species Chaetoscypha palmicola. The sequence continues at coordinate 97,945 of QYAH01000027.1, read as the reverse complement.
GAGATTTGAAGCCCGAGTGGGTAGTCAAATACACCGCTGTTGTTCGAGACCGTGGAGTTATTGAGAACAAGGGATACTTTGCTGCCGCGGAATTAAAAGAGTGATAATGCACTGTTGACTCCTAGGACCCGGGTTTAATGATTGTTACTAGTATTACGATTCGCTCAATTGGACAATGACGGGATACCTATGTAGAAAGAAGAATAAAATATACAAACATTCAAAAACACTTAGTTATTCTAGCTTGGATTGGCTTTTGACACCCGACACCTGCCCATGCAGTAGACCTCCACTTGGAACCTCCTGAGGTCGGTCCAACATTGAAAAGTTCCAAAAGAATCACGTGATGGCGGGGTCCTTCTAGGTAACTTGGAAATCCAATATGTTCCGACCTGTGAAGCTTGTGGGGAAGCTATGCAAGCACAATCTTGGAATTTGTATTCCATGAATCCGACAGAACTCAGACTTCATCATCCTGTCTTACATCGTTGCTTGGAAAGGACATCCTCCAATTTTGTGCCTTCAAGCAAGCCGTACTGGTGAAGAAAATGGCAAACTTACATTCTCACGACGGAGGCCCATCCCACTCCCATGACAACCCAGCGGGCGACCATGGTCATACTCATGAAATCCTTGATGGGCCTGGAAGCTATATGGGACGTGAAATGCCGATTATTGAAGGTCGAGATTGGTCCGAACGAGCTTTCACCATCGGAATTGGAGGGTAAGTCATACAATGAAGCTCTACTTACTGAACGAGTCTCTGCATCTCCCTAACTTCCATTGTACTGAGGGGCAATCATGTGTAGCATGAAAAAGAGTTTCCAGAGTTCCTCGTCACTTGCCTGGTTTCGCTGAGGCTAATTAGACTATGGTACACTACTGACTGATAAACAGACCTGTTGGCTCCGGTAAAACCGCACTGATGCTCGCGTTGTGCCTCGCCCTGCGAGAGAAGTATTCCATTGCCGCAGTAACGAATGATATCTTCACACGCGAAGATGCAGAATTTCTCACCAACCACAAAGCACTTCCCGCACCTCGCATTCGTGCCATCGAAACAGGAGGCTGTCCTCATGCCGCCGTACGCGAAGACATATCTGCTAACCTCGCCGCCCTCGAAGATCTCCACCAAGAGTTTGCATCTGACATCCTACTCATTGAATCTGGAGGGGACAATCTTGCGGCTAATTACTCCAGAGAACTGGCTGATTACATTATATATGTCATCGATGTCAGTGGCGGCGACAAGATCCCTAGGAAGGGAGGACCTGGAATTACGCAGAGCGATTTGTTGGTGGTTAATAAGACTGATCTGGCAGAAGCGGTAGGTGCTGATTTGGATGTCATGGACCGGGATGCTAGGAAGATGAGAGAGGGTGGACCTACAGTCTTTGCACAAGTTAAGAAGCAGGTTGGGGTCGACCATATTGTGGGACTAATTGAAAGCGCTTGGAGAGGAAGTGGTGCTGGGGATGTAAGTAAGGAACGAGGCGGACCAAAGCCCACAGAAGGTCTGAGTGAGTTGAAATAGCCTTACTGGGATTTAGTCTATACAGCACGTAAAAAACCCCTACAGAAGGGCTCTGCGAATCTCAGCCAGCCTTCATTACGATGACTTGTTGTGCCAAAGAAAAGTGGGCCAATGTGAAAAGCAGGCGAGAGGATTTGTGAATATAAAGAAGCTCTGATTGTAAAGTTCAGACGCGCGAGTTTGTGTAACCAGGTGGAAGTAATGCGGATGTGATAAACCAAACGCTGCAACAGCGTATTCCTAGTAGACACCATTCTTCGGGTCGATGTACATTTCTGATACCTAGGTGCTGAACTCAAATGACCCAGACGCCACATGACTAATCCTTTCGAAACGCTTACGAGAAATCATCCACAGCTTCCTCGATATTATTCTTGATTCGTAATAGAATCGTCGTTTTCCATCTGTCCAGCTTGCTCATTTGATCATACTGAAATAATTTGTCTGCAAACATTTCCTGGTCTCCTGCTTCTACAGCATCATAAAGATCGACCAACAACTGATGTTCTCGTGTGCTTGGAAAGGTTGGATCCATTTCACGGTACTTTCCCAAAGCTCGGCTGGTGGTGACTTGATCACCATTGGCAAGATGACACAAGCCGCTTTTGAGAAAGTAGTCCTTTACTGACCACTTGAGGAGATTGTTGGACACGGCATCAGTGGCGACCTTTTCGAAGTGTTCTATGGCTTTGAGATACTCGGCTTCGAGAGCTGCGAGCTCTCCGGCCTTAAGATACTGCTTGTTCGCTAGACTGAAGCTTACATTAGTTGCCATTGTTGTAGTCTCTCGACAAGGATAAGCCTACGCTTGGGCATTGTCAGCGTCGTACCAGCTTCCCGCAAGCTCGTAGCTTTCCAGAGCTTTCTTCATATCTCCAAGACTGGTTTCGTACAGCTCTGCATGGGCTTCCTTCTGTTTTGCTGCGATTCTCAAGCGACCAGCCGCTGTCCATCGATCAACGCACATATCTCCACATCTTATAGCATTCGCGGGATCCGTCTTTCGATAACTGTTGAACGCGTCTTGAAGAGTAGCTACGGCATCGTCAGGTTCGCGTAGTTTTGTAGACTGAATAGAGGCTGCCTTTTCGAACGCAGCTCCAGCCTTCGCACCTGTATACCAAGTTATTAATATACATGTGCTTGACGAAGAGTATAAGGGGGAGAGAAGCAGCACTCACTGCAAGTAGGAACTAAGCGGTAAGCATTGCCGGCCTTTTTGTAGTGCTCCACAGATGCCATCCACGTGTCTTCCTTACCAGCACCAAACACCTTTGCTATACTGAATCCCTTAACCTCTGGCGGATCCAGTGCCTTCAAGGTGTCAGTACGAGCCTATGTACTAGAGGTGTGATGGCATACAAGCCGCATTTCATTGTCACCTTCTGCTTCGCCCATGTTGTCTTTGATAAATATCTGTAGCTGGTGTTGTCCTGATGTAAATGATATGAATGCTAAGCCGTGATGTTGTCTTGTGCCTAGGTCGTGGTGATGATCGCGTAGCTGTGGTTCCTCCAGCTCGGGCGACTCCCCAATAGCGTGAAACCGGCTCAGACCCCTGCGCTCCTGCTGCAAGGCTGAAAAGAGCGATAGGACCTCGGGACTTTGGCAAGGCTTCTACCTAGATCAGTAGCCCTTGTTCATCCGAATTAAGTACTTCAGTACCCAGGTAGTCCAGAAGATTCAGAACAAGGACATTCCGCCGTGGTAGGAGTCCTGCTATGAGGCCCTATATTGACACCATGTCGAGATTACTTTGTCCGAGTTGCAGAACCTACTACCCCCGAGTAGCAGGACGTGCGACACCATTCATCCTCAGATTTACAACGTCCTCAGTACAAAGTACCGCCAGAGATACGTTTCTGTCAGACTCGAAGTCTTACGACACCAACAATAGAGAAAAGACGAAGGAACCTCTCAAAATTGGCCTCCTCCTCTCTAAGCCCTCTTGGTCCGTTCGTTCACTCCTCCCCGACTCTTCCAATCCTCTCGAACGAGGGATCACTCCCGACAAGCTTCGCCATCTTCTTCGACTCTCTGCCCTCCCACAACCCAAGGATCACGGTGAAGAAGCGTCCATGCTAGAAACTTTACGTTCGCAACTACAATTTGTGCGGGACATACAGCATGTGGATACAGAGGGCGTAGAGCCTTTGCAAAGTATTAGGGATGAGACGACTGCGGGAGTAGAGGAAGCTACGATTGGGTTGAATGATATGAGGGCAGCGTTGGAAGAGGAGGAAATCCGTGGGAGAAGCCGAAGGCCAAGGAGGAATAAGGGTGGAGTGGTCAATACTGAAGGGATCGAGACCTGGGATGTGACACATGCGGCTAAGGATAAAGTTGTTACGCCCGGAGGGACGTATTTTGTGGTTAGGAGTGGGTAGGAGAGGAAGGATCCGTCATGACGACCAAAGTAGTACGCTATTTGCAACTTGGACGCAAACATTTGGATCTCGAGACTCGACACACGCGCTGAGATTGAGCATTAGCTGCTCTGATTATAGCCCACTTCATCATCCGAAACTCTGCCAATAACGATGGTCCGAAGCAACTGTTCATATTCCCGGGTGATAATCTCAGACCGTAAGCGGATATGCCTGTGGTTTACGTTTCAACAATCTCCCATGAGCAACGACATCTGGGAAGCGGCACATCTGGGTGATTGTATGTAAAGTTCGACGTGGAGAAGGTGCAAATGGCGGTTTCAAAGACCATTTTCAAACCCACTTGGGCGCATAGGAACGGGGTAATATAGGACACAAAAGCATCCCACATTGTCGCCAGAAGGACCGACCAGCTCATATGGTTATGCCACTCACTAGGGGAGTAGTGCCTCTATAGCTATCTTTACGAGGCTATCAATATCTAGTTCGCCAAGATAAATCATGAGAGTTGACAATAGTCTTCTATATATTGTTATTGGTTCGTTATTTATTGCTGTTGGTTTGTTGCTTTTCCCACTGCAAGCTCGGCTTCTACTGCGGGTATGCCCACGCACTCATCCAAGATGTAACTTCTCAGCAGCCCTCTGCATCATGGTCTGATTGGTCTTGATATTGACGTCCTTCTCCATCTCCTTGGCCTCATCCTCAGGTTTCACATCTTTTCCATACTTTTTATCCTCCTCTCTCTTCTCCTCTTCTTCCATCAACGCCAAAGTCTCCTCTTCCCTCTGTACCTCATCCACATCAATATCCTCGAACCCAATTTTCTCTAGAATGCTGCCCACTAAATACTGCAAGCGAAGATGGCCGCTGACCATGTCACTAACATCGACGTTCTCAATTCCTTTCACATATTCCACTTCTTGAAGACCCGCGACTCCGTATTGAATGTTAAACGTTCGATAGAGGAAGCCAAGGATATAGTCGTTCTCAGAGTAAATGTTTATAAGACGGCCCGCAACTACACTTCTCATCGCTCGCCAAGGAGCTGCATCTGAAGGACAAGGGGCGCCTATCAGGATGACTGATTCTACGAGACCAAATGCCCGACGCTCTGCAAGACTCATCAGACAAGAGTAAATGAGCCTAGCACCAACACTATAGCCAATGAGGGTTACAGGCCTTTCTCCCTGGGCCTTATTGATGAGGGCATCGGCAAGAACGAGGCCTGCCTTATCTGCTCGACTCATACAGACGGAGAAAGGATTGTCTACGACTTTTGAGACTTGAAGAAGGCTGATTGGCCATAGAGCCGACGCAAGACTTGCAAATATAGTACGCGAGATGATCTCCTTTTTGGCGACTCCCCAGGCAGCGGATTTGACTACTGACTCCATAGATGTGCCGAGTTTTCTGTTAAAATGTCAATTATCTCTAATATGTGCTGGCGGACCAGACGAATCGGGAGTGATGAACGTACGCGAGGGCCTCAAGTTCCCATCTCAGAGCAAAGACTTCACTCTGTCGACCTAGTGCTCTCCATGGCGTGATAATATCTTCCTTTTGGGTAAGCCAGCCACTCACGCCGATGGCAAGTCTCAAACGACGATCTTCAGGAAGCGGTTGGTGATGCTTGGAGCCTTTCAAAGGTAGGAACGCAAAGTCCTCCACCTCTTTTGCATACTGATCGATCATCTTTCCGGTCATTCGACCACCATAAGCTCCAAATAGAGCACCAACTATGACTCCACTTTCAGCTAGTGCTCCCAAAAGGCCAGCGGCAGTGGTTGCACCAAGGCCAATTCCCCCCATGATAGTACCGATTGCACCAGCGACCAACGGCGCTGCCAAACCCCCAGTGATACTGTACATGTCAACTTGATTGTAGGGAAGAGCAGAAAAAAAGGGTCTTACCCTATCACAGCAGCACCAGCAACCCCAGCGAGCCCAACCTTCCACCTCCTCGAAGTCTTATTTTCCTCACCTCGCTTGTCAGCTTCCTGCTTTGCTGACATCTGTTTTGCTGCCTCGAGAAGGCCTTGAGCAATCTTCACTTCATGCTCGGCCAGGATGTGTATGGGTAAATGGAGAGAAGAGGCAATATGAAGAAGTAGTATTCTGGAGTGAGATGTATAACGCTCCAGGGATAGTAGGAGGAGAATCATAGCGTTCAGAAGTGTAACACGTTTGTCTCTTGATAGCGAATACAGCGACGTTGATGTTGGAGGATAAAGTTTGATCAGAGCTGCGTCGGCTTCTTCGATGTTTGTGTTTGCATCTGGTCCAAACTTAGTAAATGTGTTGAAGTAATTGCTCATCAAAGGTGGATCTCAAGATGTGAAGAACTATACAATGCTCGTTCGGACCTTGATTGGGTACCGATAGTAGTCAACGGCAACTAGAAGACTTACGAACGACTCTTGTCTTCTTAGAAGGGTCCGGTTCAGGGACATCTTTAGCTGAAGCCTCCTTGACCTGTTCCTCTGCCTTCCTCGGATTGTTCACAACCTCCCCAAGCCTCTGGATAATCGAGTCGCGCCATTTGTCGAAGAATTCTTCTGCATCCTTTTTCAGATCCTTCATTTTCGGAGCAGATAGCTCCTTCTCTCGACGCTCTCTCAATTTCCTGGCTTCCTCCTCTTGAGTCTCTTCCGTTGGCTCATTATCGTTGACATTTGGATTCTTATCTTCAGTTGTCTTTTCCGGGTTTGGTTTTGATTTTGATGTAGAGGAAGCATCGAATGTGTCTGTAATTTGCTTCCTCATCACCTCTGTGATATTGGCAATCAGGAGGGTAAGTTCGACTTGCTCATCATGAGTTAATATTGAGCCAAGCTCTTGTCCCTGATTGGCCCTCGTATTAGTTTCTTTCTCTGGAGTCGCCATAATTGTCAAATTAAATATTCTGTGAGCAAACTATGGTTGGACTGAAAGCTCATTTGACAATTGTATGTAAGTTGTTTGACGCTGCCAGTGGTTGGCGTCTTGATCCATGGATGACGTTGGTCGAGCGTCACGTGCATAATCGTGGCCTCGCCAGGTTTACGGTCGGGACCTCTAAGCAGTCGCGTCGAGCTTTCAGAATGCCAGATTAAAGTCGTTATAGTCTTTGGAATCGTGTTGTCTAAATATCTATAACTAGTGTCGAGGATACTGTTGTCCGGTGTCGTTTCACAAATGTGTTGCCTTCCCTTCCATTTAGCTGACGACGTGCAAAGTGTCACAGAATCCAAGTTATAGAATGTACATGGTTGTTGGATTCCTGTGATCGAAGATTATGTTGCTAACTCTTTTCATCTTCCGATTTCTTTTTCAAATCAGACGGGAACCTTTCTTCTGGAGAACGCTCTTGTACGCCTCCGCTACCGGACCAAAAGTTCATTTTGGGCCACCAAGAACCTGATTCTGGTGTCGGATTCGATGCAGTGTTGATGGTCTTTGCTGCGATGGCTGCCTTAATATCCTCCTGCTGGGCGTGATCGGGTTCTTTCAGAACCCCTATTGTATCCCTGGTGATAGTCAGAAACTATTCTTCGCTATAGGAGAGCTGAAATCTACTCCAGCGCTTCTTTCTTAGCATTTCTTTCTTCTCTGAAAGCAGGACCAAAGACCCAAACACCTAAAACCGTGTCAACAAGGTTCAGTGTCATCGAAGCTAAGTTGAAGAGGTATACCATTTCCAACGCCGAAAGTAATGGCTAGAAATAGCGGTATGCTCCCACGAGCATTACTCATTTTCCTGGTTTCTGGAGGAAGATGACAGAGTAAGGACAGCTAAAAGCAAGAAGAGAATTGGAGCGCAGCTGGGTTCAAGACTTGAAGCTTCGACGCCTTTCGAAATATCTATCCAGCCTGTGGTGGGACCGGAAGTGTCCCGGGTAGTCGATCATGATTGGCTACAACTCTTGTGGGCTTTATCGGAAGCAGACCCGAATGCCGACAGCGCGTCGTGCAAGTCGCGTCTTCCCCCTCCGAAAGCAATTGCCTATATGTGAACCATTCTCAGTACCACGGACTTTGTATTTCTTCCTTGTGTCGACATGTCATGATTATGCCCTTCAATACAGATGGCAAATTGGAAGGAGAAAGGGGTGGTACCGGACTCAGAAGACGAAGACGATTCGGACATCGAAACAACCAACAACATCTTCACGGGCGAGTTCACGGGCGAGTTCACGGGCGAGTTCACGGAGAAGGAGGCTCACCAACATTATCGAGGATCCCAGACGGACGATGAGGACGACCCAGCTCTTCCAGCTACGATTGAAAGTATACGGAAAGATGGCAGTATCGCACTTGCTTCGTCGCCAGCTTTGTCCCATGTGGCGGAAACCTCGAAAATGGTTATCGAAGACTTGCGATTGTTGTCGTCTTCCCCCATATCAGTGCCGCATACTTTCAAGTTCCCTGAGCTGGCTCCTGAACCGCCCCTACTTAAATCTCACGACACTTCTCCTCGGCAAAATGATTCGAATTCAACAGGAGAGGAAATCTCCCGTAGCTATGTGCGGATCACATCCAGCAATAGTAGTCCTCTGTCATCTTTCACTGAAAGCCAAGACTCTCGAGATCTAAACGCGAGCTTACTCTCCCTACCGAATGGACCACAGACTTCGACGGAACCTATTATAACCCAGAATTCCACAGTCAAGAGCAGTGGTTCGGCAAGAATTAGATCTTTGAGGCAACGCAACGCTATTCAGCTTCATCCGTACATGCTAGAACAAGAAAAGTATCGCCAAACTCTTAAGGCTCGAGGCATGACACCAATGAGGCTTTCTCACACTCAAGATGATCAAAGACTTCCCCCAGCGAGAGAAGCCTTTTCGGATCTAGATGAATCCCAACATGCGGATATCTTGACTGGCCTTAGTCAGACTATGGACTTTAACTGGGAAATTCCGTCGTCGCTTCCCCTGAGAGATGAACGAAATAACGACGAGGTGACGACCACATTGCGTCAAGTGTCTGCTGGGTCTGAAGACGATGAGTTTCCTGATATTCACGAACTTTTCGACATGCCCCAGCCTACTGCTCCACGCCTAAGTAGCAAGATTGGAATGCAACGGCGTTCCCTCGAAAAGACAAGGCGTCAAGCCGATCCAGTCGCTGTGCGTACACTGCAACTTGGTGACTCTCATCGCGCTCAGGAGAACGACAGGTTTGACATGCCTGTGTCTCCCCCTAATACGAGCCCACCTATCACTTCTCTACTAGAAAGCGGCGAAAACTCTATGGTCGGGTCTTCTTCGATGTTCTCAAAAGAGTCAACTCCGACATCCTCAAAATTAGAAGAGCCTCGCTTCAGGTTTCCTACCGATTTGCCAACACCCGCCACAAGCGCTACCAAGTCTGATCCCGAAGCGATATTTGTTGATTCTGTTTCCAATGCTGATGTAGACATGGATGTGGACATGGATAGTCCAGCCTCTTCCCAATTACTTGAGTCATCTTCTGATGAATCGATGCAATTACGGATGGCTAGCAAAAAGTTTCGTGGAGTTCTCCCAGCATCTCATTTGCGGCTAGATCATGGCGGGAAGCCACCTAAAGTATTGAGCCCAGTTCGACACTGGAGCTTCGATGAAAGACATTCTTCTAGTCATATTCAGCGTGGTGTTGCGATGCGAAGGCTTCCAACAAGTACAACAAGTCGAAGCTACACAATAGTACCAGATTTACCTCCACTGTCAGACGATTACGACGAAGAGAATCGCTATGACTCTGCTGATCTCGTTGCCGAAAATCATGACCTGGAGACTCTGCATATGACCTTTGGCCCGCAACGATTGGGTTCCGCACAAGAGGATGATAGAATTGATGCGATGATGCCAGCTCAACAGCGACGGCCCAAAACTTCTGGTTTCAGTTCACGTAAGAGAAAACGTGTCGAATCAGGGTCTGGTATGAAGTTCGTTCAAAGATCGAAACAACCCAAAATCACGGAAAGACTGCACAAGAGCCAGCGACAACACCGCAACCGGAAAAGGCGGAGGCACCACCACGATGGCGCTGAGACGGGCCATTTTGAAGTGCTTTTCCAGGCAAGGAGCGCACCCCCAAGACTAGGCATACTAGATGTGGTTGACTTCGCTTGTGCTAGTAGCAGACTGGAACCACAATTTCTCCGTATCGCTGCTCGCACAGCGAGGTCGAAAGTTGGTCAAGGAAGGCAGAGTCCGAGCAGGAAATTCATCCGATTGGCAAATCGTGAGGATACGCTTGAGGTCCAGAGTGTTTTACGAGACTGGAGAAGTGGTAAAATCAAGCCCCGAAGCCTCAACGATGGAGATGCCTTAGTGTCTTCAGTTCAGCAATCGGCTTTACGCCAAATTGATGACAATCAGCAAATGAATCCACACCCTACAATCAGCAAGGATGGGAGTTCCAGCTACCCATCTCACTCTAGCTATGATGCCCAGATCCCGCGTAAGCTTCAGATATCAATGCCTAAGCAAAAATCGATCAGAAATTTTCTACGCGCTGGTGGAGCAACAGCACAACAAGAGATCCATTCTCTAACCCAGACAACGCATGCTCAACGAAAATTGTTCTACAAACAGTCGTCTCTGCACAAGCATACACCTGCGCGGCCAGCACAATTGGAACTTGCTGAAACAGACCGTACTAGCCACCACTCTGGCTCTCTCTTCCGCCAAACCAAGAGATCGTTAGATGCTGTCTTCAAAGCATTACGCAAAAGGCGGGAGCCCCATACAAATCTCCAACTCAACAGATTCCTTTCCGACACTGCTAAAGTCAAAACCCTAAACCAGTCAGCCATCGCATCTGTAGCAGGTGATCAATATGACGGTGTTGTGTTCGATTCATCATCCAAGGGTCAACGACGCAAAAAGGCTGTTCCATCACGGATAGACTTCAATGCAGCTAGGTATCGTCAGCCTAACGAAATTTCAATATCAACATCTCTTTCTTCGGCAGAGGCCCTGGAGCACGAAAAAGGCACAGAAAAACTGCTTGGTCTAGGCAAATATGGCACTAATTATCCCATTAACTTCAATATTGTTCCTTTAGACCCTGCTGTCTTCTTTCACGAAAGTACAGTAATTGGAAGTGGTCGCCTCGCGCAAGTCCTAAGAAGGACTCATTCTCAGGCATTTCTACCCACGGCACGAATCTCGTTTACACTTGGCGAGAAAACATTCTGCTGGGATTCATGGAATGAGACTGTCTCATCTGAGGTTGGGCTGTGCGTGGATTGGATATGCGAACATTTTGCAACCCCCCAGTCGACCCCAGAAAGTAAGCCTACGATCACGGCCGAGGCAGTCATCGGTCACATAGCCGATTACGTACATATTCATTTGGTAATGGACGTCACCGACGAGCAAGACAACTTTCTCTATAGAATGTTCGAAGTTTTCCGGGACTTTTTGACACGTTATTCAGTCCATCGAGAACCACAACAAAGATGGCTAGTAGTCTTGATGCACTGTTCCATGATTCTGTACCAGCTTCTGTGGATATCAAGGACAAAATCGGATAGGCCTTTACCCACTGATCAATTTGAGGGCCTGCTAACAAACGTTTCTTCTAAAATCGTCGGGCTTTTATTACTGGACGGTTTGGACAAAGTGCGAAAGTTATACGACGATCTTCAATACTATTCCTGTCGAGAGGGTGGCATCAAAGGCGACCAGCCTTCTATCCAGGCTTGGGTCGTTGTGGTGAAAGTGCTAAACGCTGCGAACATTCCGAGAGGCTCTTTCTGGGATGTGGTGAACCCCCAATTAAGCGACCTCGACATTCAGAACATCCAGGATGTGGGTAGGTTGGAGAATTTATGGTACTCGATATTCTCCCTCCTTCCACTATGCGAGTTCGATGATTTTGGTCTCATTAAACCAGGTTCAGGTAGTACAGCTTGTTTCGACAACTGGGTAATTCCACAAAAGATCTTGAAGAAGATCTTTCGTTTCTATACACGCAACCCACGGCAGGCTCCCGGGTTTAACGATTATTTCAGGGCTACTTTGAGCCGTTGTCACTTCCTGATGGTTGAGTGGGGATGGTGGAACTGTGGCAGCATAGTGGGCACAGTATTTGACTTGTTCGCTTCTGAGAAATTAGCACATCTTCGTAACGAAGAGGTGTATGACTCGCCACCCTTTCTGAAAGGACTCGACCAACGACCTTCACTTGCCATTGAACCACAAGATCGCGGCTTCCATATATTTCTGAAAATGGTAGCCTTGACAATCAAACATATGAATGCGGCAGAAAATGATAAGGGAGTGGGGAATCTGGTCATTCGACTACTGCCCAACCATAGTAGGCAGCTTCTGAAGGAGGAGACGCTTCATCACAGGGATCTTGCATCTTTACGAAATCACCACGACCTTCTTTCCACTCTATACTATTCAGCGCCCGTAGACCATCGGCCTTCCCCTAGTCTAATTCAAGATCTCGTTGTCGCCGACCGTTCGCATAATGAGGCTTGCTTGATCAACATTAGAGCCTGGGAAAATCTCACCAAGTTTATTGTCACCAAATCTAGCAATTCCGCTACTTATCAACCTTTCACGGCTTGGCAAGACAATCTCTCCATTCAACTTAGTAAACAGTACATCGAAATGGACTCTGAGTTGCGGTCTCAAGCGCATTCGCTTGCAAACGACGGTAGCACAGCCATTACTGAATCGTTCCTGCAGGAGACGATTGCAGCCAATAAGAGGAGTACCATGGAGATGTTACGTGCAATGGTCAAGACAATGGATCGCACGGTCATGTCAGCGACGTCTGTGCAAATGACTATGCTAGCTTTCAATCCTCGTAAGTCATTTGTCACCTTACAATTGGCAATTGTTTTAACGTTTCATCAGGAGTCTTGACCACGCTTTGCTCACTAGGAATCTTGGACAGCATGAAGCATGCCGAGGGTCTGCTACTAGATTGCATATCTCTTGTAAATCACTACTTGGGAAAGATTGACCAATGGCAGCCTAAATTCGTACCCTCGAGTCAAATTGTCTACTCGATGGATGGTGAGAGTCAAGGCAGTGATGACCTAAATTTAGGCTTGGATCGCGTAGAAATGATACATGTGAGTGCAGCTATGTATATTCTCGAGCATTTCAAGCTAATTTTAATACTTAGCACCTTGAATCGGAGGTGATTCCGTTATTCCAGGACATATTGTCAAAATGCCTCCAGGATCGTGTAGACATCCGTACTTCCCTATTATATGACCTCGTATCTTGCTGGGCTCGTCTAGTCTCAAAGATCACGGAGGGAGCTATGGTCAGTCCTCCTCAGCATCTCACAGTGCTTCTACTTACTAGTGACTAGAAACTCAAGGATTTTCTGATGAGTGGACCGCATGCGGTCTTTCAGCAACGTTCTAAGCTTCAGAAGGCTAGCGCATACTGGCCGGTATTCCTAAACGAATTGTTTCAGCAGGAAGGCCGTATCGATCTCAAGGTATGAGCTATGGGCCTACGACATCGAACTTATCATTAACACCTCCATAGATACCTGGTTTCGACATCGGAGACGAATGGCTACTGATTATTACTAAGCCGCGATCCAACAGTGTTGTTGTAATCGACGCCGTTAACACACTGACTGCGATGCTGCGGTCCGCGGGCCATTATCTACTCGCAGATTCATTTACATCGACTTCCTCAAACGCTGTGACTCCGTCGGATCACAAAGATCTACCACATATACTATTTAGAAGTAAGTTATATGAGACAAAGTTTAGTATCTTACTAATGTTGTTTAGACGCTGTTGATGCAATGCGGACGACCTTGCTGAAACAAGCGAGTCCCAGCTTGGCTTGCGACGGCTCGACTCCGAAAGATGTGCGATCCTCTTTCTCAGCTGTACTCCAAAATGTGATGGAAAACATGAAAGCACAATTGTTATCAATGGCGCCCGGTTCTCAGTCGCACTTAGAATATGTGAATTTGGTTCAACGCATCGTTGCTGTTATTCGATCGTATGCCAGTGACATCCTACCGGTATTGGACTTTTTTATCCTTCCGTCAAAACACTACTGGTCGGAAGATACCGACCCAAACCTGTACGCTGCGGGCATCGTATCTTACTCCCTCCGACTCGGGCAAAACCCCCGCAGGACTTATCCCGAACTCTTTCACTATCTTTACAATGGGTGGAGGAACGATCTTGTTCAGGACCAATTGAAGAAGCACAGAGGCTATGTGAGAAGGGCCACGATCCGATGGGAGTTCACTTCTTTCCTTCTATCCGACATCATGCCAGCTGCTTTACATGTTGGCTTTCAATCGGCGGGCGGATGGGTGTTCTGCGCCACGTACCTGTCCGTGGTATCGTCTCGACTTGTTACATTACTTTCCCAGCAGGACACAAATGGAAGATTGGCCTTCGACTACGCCATAAACTTACTAAGAATCATCGCGAACGGACTTACTGTATGGCTCGGAAGGACTCCTGATGACTCTGTAACCACCACGCCAATTCACAATCAATGCATGACACAAGTCGCCGTGCGTTTCTGGCTTTCAATTGTACTTCCCTTAAGGCAACACGCCCTGAACAACCCAGAAGAACTAAGAGAATCCCGGGTCGTCGAGCATGCCATGTTTCAGATTATACATCGAGCATGCTCTATGCACGACGACATGGTCAGTACTGACTTGCCCGTGGCATTGATCCCCGTCGTCTGGGGAACATTCTTTGACAGATTTGTCACAGTGCTGAATGCAGATCTCGACGAGCACTGGGATGTTCAGGAAGGCGGGTTTGGCGTTACTATCCGTTGTACAAGAGCTCGCGAGGTTACCACCACGCATCTTGATTTGCATCGCCTCCTCGGGGAGGGTTTGATGCCTCAGCAGATGCGTAACATGGCTTTGCCATTGCTAGAGGAAGTGCCTGAAGAGGTCTTGGACCAATCTGGTGGAACACAATTGGGACCGCTGCTTGAAGATGCTTACTGGTAGTCGATACCTTGCATCTACTCTTTGCGATGGCCATACAAATCCCAGACGTAGAAGAGCACTACTTGAATATTGATCTGAATTGATCTTAGAGAAGCGATAAGTAGACTACCGAATCACAAATGTCACGTCTTAATAGCAAAATTAGTCGCTGGCTCATGGGTACAGTGGTGCATCAGGCTTCATGATGCTTAGTCTGTTGTATACCAAGTGATAATCCCTAGCACCGGCGGAAGAACAACTTTGAACGTGTATCGTCGTGGCAGCGTTTTACTAGTTTCCCGCCATTCGATTAAAGATTATTAGACTTGTCGGGAAATCCTAGCAGTCTTGTGGGCTAGCTGTATCCCGTGTGTATAAAGAGTGTTGTCCTACACCTGGAGTGGGATAAGCCTCGCTTACCCCACGGTTACAGCCCTGATTCAATGAAGCATTCAGCTTCTACTTCAGCAACCAAGAAGATCGAGGACTGAGAGTCTGTGCCTTTCTCAGGGACGGAGTAATTAAACGGAGAGCGGGGAGGAGCGAGTTAGAGGGCTATCTTATATATAAGTATCAGAGTATACCTTCAGATAGTATCAACGACAGTGAAAAAGACGGCGCGGTATTTATGATAATTTAATAAATAAAACAGGTTAACCACAGAAATAACGAAATTGACAGAAATTAATCAATCTGCTATCTTATTAATTAATTACTACACACTTAGTAGATTATTGGTGGAGAACCAGGAGCACAGCTAACATTTATGTAAGCAAACATATCACGTGTGACTGTTTGTGTGGGTCCAGGCCAGCGTCCATTGATATTTTGGTTTATAAGAATCGTTGAATTTCACCAACATCGAAGGAAATTCACGGTCGCTCTTTTTGAGCGCAAACTTTCCCTGAATGCACGCTGCAGTGCTGCACGTTGTTCGGACGGCACACCGGCCAGTGTCGCGGTATTCGTGTCGCATTATCGCTGGTGTTCGACATCGACAACCCTATCAACAACTTTTCTCTTATCGATACTTCCACCCTTCCCCTTCGTCTCTCCGAATTCCAGACGACCCGGCGATTTCAGCGGAAGAAGATTCAGCGAACCATCCTTCTGCGAGCTCGGAAGGAGCAATATCTGGGGAAGACGGCAACAATGCTGGCACGACGAAACTGCCAGACGATATAGAGGTGGAGACAAACACAGCAAACCCTTTCATCAAGGGATCGAACGGGCGAGCGAGTTATGGAAGAACGAAGCCCAATCGGCCGAGACAACAAGAAGGCCTACCGCCTGTCGTGTTACCAGAATGGTTTTGGAAGAACAATGTGAAGCGCTTCGAGGACCCTAGCCAACGCGGCTCTCTTGCGCTCTACTCTGCCAACATCAGTCCGCCCGAAGAAGTGCTGGACGGTGGTTCTTCAAATCTAGACACTAGTCGTATGGACAAGGCCGTCGAAGAAAGTGGACTGCCCGCAGCAAAGGATGCTCGATATGCGATGCATGTGGATGTATACACAGAAATATATTCTACTCTGAAAGCCGGGTTATCACTACGGCCGCCAAAGAATTCGGAGAGTCCGTCCATCAATCGACCAATCGTTCATTTGCAATGCCCAAAGGATGGAGGGTCCTTCTACCTTGATTCTGCAGTGGAGACAATTGCTTCGAAGCTACGTGCCGACCTCATAAGTCTTGATGCTCATGATATCTCACAGATCATTGGATCCTACATCAATGAGAATTCGGCATGGAGTCAAACGCAGACTGCTACGCTAGCATATGAGACTCAAGACGAAGCTGGAAACTTAGAGGCATTTGCAATAGACCCTGATGAAGTCGCCGCCGAGGACGAGGATGAGATAGCATCTCTTGGCCTGGGGCCTTCGTTCTCTAAACTTGCTGCAACAATGCTTGGCAAAAGAAAGCACAACACCAGGTCAACAAAACCCTTAGGCCAATTCACGAACTCTTTTCAGCCAATAGGACTAACTATTTTGGGCGGCCAGACCAGTCCCATGCAAAATTCTGTTGCTGCAGAAAAAGACCAATGGAATTCATTGAAGTTATCTAACGTTTTCAACACTCTTGTTGACTCTGCTGATGCCAAAAGAGCAGCATCCGCGCAAGAAGCCTCGGAGGTGACCGGAGATGGTGTGCCGCAGAAGTCTACGGGGACAATCATTCTTATCAGAGATTACAAGCCATTACATGCTACACCGCAAGGTGCGGATCTACTTGCTCGACTCCGTACGGCCGTGCATAAAAGCTGGCGCGACGGTAAGAACATCATTATTGTTGGCACAACATCCACAGAACATGGGGAGCTGGCGCTCTCGAAGCGACAGATTCAGAGACTTCAGTCCGATATAATGGACGGCGAAAAGACTTCCATATTTGTGCCACACAAGAGGGGCGATGTAACGCAAGATATTTATTTTGCATCTGATGAGAAACTCAGATTTCGAAGCATCAACATCCGGAACATTGAGCACATGATCGCAGGCCTAATGGAAGGCGCTGATACTGTGCCAACAATTGACATTGAGAAGAATTTGGATGACTCAATCGTAACATCATCCGGACTCAATGATGCCATTTGGACTTACGCTCGAGTACATCGGGTAGCATCAACCATGCTAGGATTACATGACTCGGCCTCTGTCATTGATGGTGCTTCTCTTGGGAAAGTTATTCCCGTCCTTGCACACAGTGATGAAGTCAAATTTAACTGGGGTGCGGAGGAATTGAAGGAGGACGAACGCGATGCGGAGACCACGCTAGAGACTGAGGACACGATAGACAAAAAGGGCGAAATGACTCAAGAAAAAATCAAGGCCATTCGAAAGAACTGTAACCCCCATGAGAAGAAGTTGCTTAGCGGCGTGATAGTACCTTCCGATCTTCGAACCACTTTCGGCGATATTCGTGCTCCAAAGGAAACAGTGGAAACACTGAAGACTTTGACCAGTCTGTCTCTTGTTCGCCCCGAAGCATTCTCGTATGGTGTACTTGCAACTGATAAAATCCCTGGGTTACTCCTCTATGGTCCACCTGGCACTGGAAAGACTCTTTTGGCAAAAGCTGTAGCAAAAGAAAGCGGGGCGACTATGCTTGAAATCAGCGGTGCCGACGTGAACGACATGTACGTAGGCGAAGGAGAGAAAAATGTCAAAGCAGTCTTTAGCCTTGCGAAGAAGCTCTCTCCCTGTGTTGTTTTCATCGACGAGGCAGACGCCATTTTCTCCTCCCGAGGCGATGCAAAGCCGCGTTCTGGCGCACACAGGGAATTAATCAACCAATTTCTCCGAGAGTGGGATGGCTTGAACGATATGTCAGCCTTCATCATGATTGCTACGAATCGCCCGTTCGACTTAGACGAGGCCGTGCTTCGACGACTCCCTCGACGACTACTCATTGACTTGCCAGTCGAGAAAGATCGAGAGGCAATTCTTAAAGTACATCTCAAAGAAGAGATACTTGACGAGTCTGTCTCTCTAGCTAAGCTTGCTAAGGAGACCCCATTTTATTCTGGCTCTGATCTCAAAAATGTGGCCGTAGCGGCAGCAATGGCATGCGTTCGCGAAGAAAACGAGATTGCATCACAGCATAGTGGTGAAGAGCCTTACGTATTCCCAGAGAAGCGAATTCTCACATCACAACACTTTGTCAAAGCCCTGGAAGAAATCAGCGCCTCCATAAGCGAGGACATGTCTACCCTCAGCGCGATCCGTAAGTTCGACGAGAAATATGGTGATCGTAAAGGTCGCCGGAAGAAGGCTGCAGCGTTGGGTTTTGGGGGTACTACCGTATCTGAGAAAGACAGCGAGGCTGCTAGGGTTCGGAAGATGGAAGTTTAGCTTATACAAAAGAGAGCCATGCATTGGGAGGCGTATTACAGGATTGAAAGAATGATTTCAATCGGCATTTCGAAGTAGTCAATATTTCATGATCATCTGTAAAAGTAGATAGACTGTGGAAAACATAGACAGCCTCCGTTAATGATCAATAAAACCTGGCTCGCGTGAGCTAGGCGAGTTTCTAAACACCAATCATACATACCAGGCTTTGACAGACGTTGTGTGGTGCTGTATGAGATTGCCATCATCTACTAGATCCAGTGGGCACACTCAAGGCACAACACCACCTGGTGTACAGTCTACGAGTAGAGAGATTCAGGGTCTTTCTGTCTACCGCGGTCATGACAAACACTGAACTTTTTATCTAACCGTATTCTTAGCTACAAGTCTCTACTCCGTAAGCGAGGCACGCGTTGTAAGCGTGCCGCCATCAACACAGCGTTCCCTCCCGTCCCGAGACCTTCCCGCTAGGGCCCGTCGTAGCTCTCCCTCTTAAACGAAGTAAGGGGTAGTTAGTGTACGCTTCCAGGATTTATGTAGGGGTTAGCATTCCCCGGCGGTGGCTGATGCTGTTCTTCAATGAAGTATTCGGTGGTCAAACGCTCAAATATTGTCTTCGCGGTTTCTACAGCCTGTGAGTGTAGAGAAGTGTTTTGGAATAGAGAAGAAGTTATAAGACAGGCGACATGGAGTAAAATGAGAGGTGATGATGTGGAAACGTAGAACATTTCTTCCCTGTAGGCGTAGTCACGAATGGGATACTCAATTATAGTATGTATTTGATTCGAAGGACAATCTTACAGTAAGAAAGTCGTCTACCGAGAATTAACACAACAGCCCCGAGAATAATGCTTCCTCCTTCTCCAACTAACCCACCAATGCTGATACGACAGGTATATTCTTCTATCATCGCCTTCTAAGGTGTCATAGGGGTGAGATATAATCTCTTTTCTTCTGAAGTATGAACCGCGTATTGACACCCTGTCCGCACTGGAACTCAGGGACGGAGCGTCGTTCAACTTCGCCCGACAAACCCAGTTTCCCCACCACGAACAAATTCCATGACTTCAAAGCCCAACCTTCTCGCTGTCTTCTCATCCATTTTCCCACCCTCAGGAACCCTAACCACAATTGCCGCGCAGTCCTTCCTGATATCTACTCCACCTACCGAGCCCCCACTCTCTTCTCTACCGTTTCGATGTACGTAAATGGTTAGGTCAGGACCGACGATACCCCTCCAAAGGGTGGCCATCCATTGCCAATGATCTACCGGCGCGTATGAGTCATTGATTGGTATTTTCAATGCGAAATTATCAGAGATCGTCAACGAAAACCCGGAAGGTATGAGGGCAATGGGGTTTTGTTTTGGTTGCACCACGTCTGTGGCGGAAGAAGATGAGAGTGGCGGGGGAGGTGTTGTTATGTGCTTGACCATTTCCTGAGATTTCTTGTGCCAGGATGAGATGGCGGCGAGATAGTCCATGAAGGGATCCTCTTGAGAGGGTGTAGAGGTAAGTCCTTCGGACATTACAGTATCAGCCGACGTGCTGGCTACTTCTTGACTGATTGTCGGGGTACTACTCCAAGTTTTAACGGCGCAGGAGGCATCTTTTCGAAGGTGGTCTTCGATGAATGTTCCGATTTCAGTAATTAATTCCTTATCTGCTCCTTCCATGACAATCACTGCCCCTCGTGTCTCAATAGCAGGGCTTGTGGGCCCAGGAGGCGACAGAGCAGGTGAGATCTTTGCAAGGACTTTGATCTTATTGACAAAAGGAATTGTCATGACCATTGCCTCCACACTCTTTGCTTGGATTTCTCTCGATTCATTCCGATAATGCTCCGGCCGCGCAGAACCTGCCGCTGAAGTTGGAAGATGTGTTTGCAAGGGTGGCAAACGTAGAGATTCGTCGAAAGCCGCCGATTGCGGTGGATATTGATGTCTTGGCTGCTGACTTACAGAATGTTGGTGTGGTGGTCCCATTGCCCCTGGGCGAGCCAACATTCCTGGTGTGGAAGGGAGATGCTGCTGTCGGTACCCTACAGCTGACATAGGTGTGTGGCGAGCGAAAGATTGTGGAGCTGAGAAGGGACCTGGTGAGGATGCATAACCTCTCGGAGGTTCATTGTTGTATCTGTACGATTCTTGATTGAACCTTCGTCGCTTTGGGTCGGCGCCTTCCGGAATCATCATTTCCATCTCGTCGTCGATTTCATGGTGGGTAGGTAGAGATTGCGGGTGGGTATAAGGGGCCCTTCGATGCATTGACTGATGAGACGGGCCGCCGCGAGGGGTGTCCATTCTTGAATGTTGCATCGACGTTGGATATCGCGGTCTTGCAACCTCGTCCGTTCGAGAGGGTGTAAACGGCGGCTGTAAACGGTCGTTTCGGATCGGCCCAGAGCTGAACGCTGGAGTAAAGGGGGTCAAGGGGGTACTTGGTGTGGATATGTAGCGTCCGTTACACTTAGGGCAGCGTACTGCGTCGTCAGAAGTTGATGTTGAAACTGCTCTTATGCCAGTTCCTTTCGCCGAGCGACGTGGTTGGTACCGATAACCTGGATATTGTCGTTGATGGCGCGTTTTCTCCTCCTGTTTGTCATTGTTCAGCACATGCTACCAAATGTGTCGCGTATTCCGTACCTCAGCAAGTCGTTTCCACTCGCTTTTCACTTCTGGCGCCTGTTCTCTCCACTGCTCTCCGATTATCTTCGATATCTCAGGATTTGCAAGTCCAGGATGTTGGGCAACGACTTGTGCTTGATAGTGTTGGCGGTAAAGGATAAAAGCTACAAAGAACGATCAGCTCACGACTTAATGAAAGGCTCTTTAGCGAATTCATAAAGAAGTGTTATATATTCAAGCACATCATCTAAACCAATCATGATCCACAGCATAAAGGGAAGATAAGTTCACACACCGTTTCGAGGCCTCGGTATCTTAGGATCTGGTTGACAAAGGCACACCTGCTCCCTCGTGGGGTCCACCGCAATTGGCGCGACCGTGCTCGCACTGTCGAGTGCAAGATCCTCTATTCTCGGCTGGTCGGTTGCCTCGAGATCAAGTGAAGCTGCTCTCTTCCTCGATAAACGGGTTCGTGGCGAGTTGGGTCTAGCAAGATCGGTATTCCTAGCTGGAAGTGCTGTCCGCAAAGATTCTCGACGGCTTGAGTCTGTTGAGATGCTCGTAGGCGAACGAGGAGTACGCAGATTCGGCCGGCCAGTTTCAAGCACCTCTTGCATGATGTCTGATGCTTTTCCCAGGGAATACGATGAGAAGAACGGAAGTCGAACAGGCTCTGAAGCAGTTGAGGCAATAAATTGAGCAGTAAAGAAAGCATGAATGGACTTCTTGTCGATGAAAAGATTCTTTGTGTGGTCCCCATTGAAGGGAGAGGAAACAATGATCTTGCCAGTCAATCGCGCTGTTAGGTGCTAGTTGGGCCATTATTGCAGATGCGATGCCTTTGTCTCGGGAAGCCGTCAACCTCCAACGCCAACCTTTCTTTGTGCCAAACGTTTCCGGTATTAATAAGGTAGCAAATTCTGGGGCTGACTAAACCCAAAGAGATGGACGCGTTTGGAATGCTGTGAGGCGCAAACAGAGTTTATTATTCCCTAAGATCTGGTTCCAGCCAAACGGGCTGTCTCGGATCCCAATTACCATTCCACCCAGCCTCAACTCCCCGGATTGAACCATCAACTTTTGGAACCCCTGAATTACCACCTGATTAAACTGTACTTGAGATAGGCACTTTCACTCAAGAAATGAAGTGATTACCGGTTGCTCCCTTCACGATTGCAGCACTCCTCCGAGCATCGATAAACAAATCCTCGCATTCTGCTACATCTGCAATGTCGATTTGATTGCGACCGCTTACCCGCGCAAGAATGCTAGACGGTGTAAGGAGCTGCAGTGCATACCTCAAGCTTATGCGTGAACCATGGTCTGCAATCTTTTCCAATGCAGGTTCGGTGATGGCTAGTCCTTCAGCCCCTACACGGATTCGAATGATCCTCTTGATCTCATCTGCTTCGTATTGATTCGTGGGAATAATGAGGAGACGAGCCAAAAGATCAGGTGGGATCCCGTGCGCCGACACCAGATCTTCAGTACCGCGGATTGTACACATACCGCGATTTGAGGCAAGTATAACAATTGGTGAAATAGTTTGTTCCAGCGCCCGATTGAGATATGTGAAGCATTCGATATCTAACATGTGAACCTAAGTTGACATTAGTGCTCGCTTCCCCGACAGTTATCAGCAAATGGGGAGATAATACCTCGTCAATAAACAGCACTCCAGGAACCAACTCGGCAACGCCTTGGTCGATGTATTTGTTGACGACCTTGTTGATTTCAGTCCGAAGCTTGTCCGTGATCTCGGTCATCTTTGGTTTCATTAATTGCCCCATCATGCTCATTATATCCTGTCCGCCTTGTGGTCTTGAGTTGGCGATATCCAAATCGTGCAAGGTAACATCCTGAACAATTTCCTTTTTCTTGTGAACCTCTCCCTTGGGTATTGGTACGTATTCCTCCGCTTCAAGATCAAATTCGGTCGCATAAGCATCAGATCTACCGACACGTTTGCAGGCTCCGGTATTGGCTTCAATGTATATGACATCTCCAACTGTGACTCTCTCCTTTTGTATCGCTTCGTAGATGCTAGGGTCCAATCGGAGCTTCTTTTGACCTTTGGCGCTCTTGAGACCTATTAGAAGTGTACTGATCGTCTTTCCGTAGCTGCCGAGCGGATTTTCGGCCTCTTCTGGTGTCAACTCTGTGACTTCTCCTTCGTAAACCTCTTTTGTTTCACGAACTTTCAGTCCAATGGCCCTTCTAAAATTCTCCATCAATGCCTCAGTCTTCTTGACTTCTGTAGAGTACAATTCGCTTCCGACGATAGGACAGAAGGGCACTTTGGTTCCTAGTTCAGCGCTAATTGCGAGAGCAAGAGCTGTTTTTCCTGTTCCTGGGCCACCTGCCAACAGTATGGCTCTGCCGGCCATCTTCTGGGCCTTGATCAAATCTACGACAACGCCACATGCCTTGAGGATTTGCGTTAGTTAAATCTCAAGGAGTTCGAAGGTAGGGAAATCACTTCTCGCGCGGCCGCTTGCCCTACGAACCCACCAGCTTGTTTCTCTGCTGTACCATCTGCTCGGAGGCCTAGGCCCTTGATATGTGTATGGGTAGCCGTGCGATTGTCGCGGGTGTTGCCCTTGACCTCGCTGATCTGGACCATGTTATCGAAACGTCGCGGGGAGAAGGAGTAGAAGAGAGGACTCGTGTGGTACTGCGACACGGTGTTTGTGGTGACGATCAAGGTTTTTGAGACTAGAGACGTTTACATGTCTGAATTATTCTCAGTCCCCAATGGGAAAAGTGAAGGCGACGCGACGAGTGCATGGCAGTCGGGCCGCTTCTGGCCGGAGCTTCGGAGCCGACTTCCGTCAGGCAATGACAACCAGGTCCGACCCAGCCACACATAGGCTGGATATCACACATAAGCAGACACGATTCGTACTATCGTGGTAGTGTGAGGGCGAAATTTGTAAACGTGAGGAAAAGCGCTATCAGAATTTTCTATTATTACTTGAGTGTTCGTCATGCAGAGTACCTTCAATCTCAAAGAACCTGGGACAAAGGTTGGATTCTGTTCACACAGACTGATATGTGGAAGGAATCCATGAGTTTTGTCAGTTCCGAATATGTTTGGGTTATAAGAATATTTAGATTGACGAAATAGCGCTGCTCGCCACTACCCACTAGATTACAGAGTAAGATTCCAAAACACTCGGAACTCCACCCCAAGCTATATCTCGCTATAGCCGTACGGATAAGTGCAATTTTCAATGATCACTAAATACAATGCGAGGCAAAGCTTCAAGTCAATTTCATGTCGCGGGCAGAGAAAGAACCGAAGGCCTGAGAAAAAGCCTTTTGCAATACCGTTTTAGAATGTTCCCAGGCTTTAAATATCCGGAGTGCGGTCACCATGTCAAGTATCGGCATCAAGCAGCATGGTGTCCTACTATTAAGAACACGTTCGACCAAGGATCAGAATACTCTGGCGATGAAAGCGAGTATGGCAGCAGTACGCACATTAGGTCAGGGATGACCAGTGCAATGTTATCAAGCAAAGTCAGAAATGCATATCTGGCACAGAGTACCCAAATCAAATCAAAACGTTGTCGGCGGCATCCAAATGATTAGAATAATTGGCAGAGTTCGCCAAGAGCGCTGATGTGTGGATGCAGACGAGATTTGAAAACATCGTCATTATGTGCAATGCTGGCATGTCATATCGATCCGGAGTCGAAGTCATGGTCTCAGTGCATTCAGGATGAAATATGTGCAAGTCATGCAAACCCTACAATCAATGGGGTCGACGATAGTCCAGGGCATAGGTAGGTCGTTAGTTATGTAGTCCCGGGAGGTTTCGACATATCGCTAGGAGGCGCCTGTCCTCCTTGGGCTATAGCTTGATACCATAGCGTAACGTAGTTTTGATAGCCACCGTCTAGAAAGAGTCAGCATAGAACAGTTTTGTAGGATGAAGTATAAGTTCTTACAAGCAGCGTAGGGGTCATCTGCACCGCCAGCCGGCGGAGCAGCCTGGGATTGTGACTGTCCTTGTGGCTGGCCGCCATAATGATGCGAGTAGCTTCTGTCGTTGTCGTTTTGGGCGGGACGGCTACGGCCACCTCCACCTCCATTATTCTTGTGTGCCTAGTAATTGTCAAAATACGACATATGGATTGCGTCAAGGCGCAACTTACGACTGCTTCCACCTTGTCTTCAATCGCACGTCTGGCTGCAGCGATCGCTTCGCGAGATCCAACGAGTCCAATTTCACGCTCTACTTCCTGGGGTCCAGAGGAGGGAGAGACGTTGATCTTGCAACTAGTTGTATTTTGCATGTCTTTGATGGTCTCACCACCCTTTCCGATAATCATGCCGACTGCCTCCGATGGTACATATATTGACTCTTGCTGCTTGTCGCCTCCAGCACCAGCTCCACTTGCATTGCCATAGTTGCCAGATCTCTGATCCCTCGCGGGTTCTCGGCGTACGGGAGCGGCATCTTTGCTTGCACCTGTCTTGCTATCACTTTCAACAATCTCCATTATCAAATCTTTTGCGTGAGCAGCTGCCTCCCGACTACCGATCAGGTTTACTGGTCGCAGTCCGTTGACGCTCTTCTGCTCCCCCACAATATTCACGTGACAGCCACTCCGCTCTTGTAAATCTCGAATTGTTTCTCCGCCGCGACCAATAATGAGACCAACCGTTCTATCGGGTACCATAATCTGCATACTATCTTCCCCGTCTCTCAAAGCAGGCTGATGCGATGAACGAGATGATGGAGCAGCCTCGCGAGAAAGCGTGTCTCCAAGTCGAACACTGCCAATATTACTCGGCAGGCCAGCCATTCCACTGTCGTCGATGATTCGATTTATCTCTGCCTTTGCATCGGCTCGGCGCGCGCGAGGTCCGGTGATCTTACATTGTCGGTATGGACCAGTCTCGTCTGGGCCAGTGATGAATTGCACCCGGCATCCAGTTTCTGACTCAACACGCCGAAGATTCTCGCCTTGTCTGCCTATGATCAAGCCAACGAGGTTGGACTCGATAGAAAGAGACTCCACATTTTCATCTCCGCCGCGGGGAGGAGATCGTTCGCGCGCATAGTTCCCACTGCCTTGTGGAATTGGGAATGCAGCAGATGGTCCTCGTCCTTTAGGAGAGAATGATCGTTCGCGATACTCTCGTCCAGGAGGGGCGCGATCCCCTCTCCGTTCATCTCGATATGGGTTGACATTGTCGCGAAATGCGTCTCGGCGCGCAGGCGGGGGAGAGCGTGATCTTGACCGCGACATTCTATATGGTCTTCCCCCAACACCTCGAGTGTCTTGAGCTCCATATGATTGTGGTCGATCATAGGCAACACCCTTCTCAGCAGCAATTGCTTTGGCCTTCGCAATAGCATCGGCGATACTAACGGTTCCAGAGCTCACCGGTTTGATATTACTCAGGTCTAGGCTACCAGAGCTCGATGGTTGTGGAAGAGGATATCCGCCGCCTCCACCATATGGATTTTGGGAAGGTGGTTGATGTTGGGAGGGCTGCTGGTAAGAAGGTTGCTGCCCTTGAGATGAGGGGTTTGGACGCTGTGCAGCTGAACAAAGGTTAGATTGGATCTATGCAGACAGCAAGTAAAACTCACCAAGAGCAGCAAGAATCGAGCTGATGCTGGCCTGTTGGTCGGCCATCTTTGCAATGCGATTTTATGATGTTAGAATGCGCGAATTTCCAGACTGTCGTATGTGTTGTAGTTTTCGACGCCTCAGATCTCGAGTGTCGGCGCGATGAAAGCTGCGCGAAATGCACTTGGGGGATCAGGAAGTCCAGTCGTTGTTTTCAAAGAAAGAAATTGTCCGACGTTCACTTTTACCAGGTCGACCTTTGAGTTTCGAATGCAGGGTGTGGCTTGGCTTGCACTAAGGGTCAATCGCGCTAAGATGCTTCGGGTTAGATCCCCTTCAGACATATTGACGACTTTCAGAACACAACTCGCTTGTCTCACAATAACAAGATGCAATTGACAATGCACTCCTCGTCATCGCATCTCCTCGATTGTCTTCCATCAAGGAGTGTATGTCGTCGTTTGCGCAAAGCTCCGTGGACCGCTCGGAAGGATGGCATTTCTGCACAGTACGACATGTAAAAGCTACTCTTTCACCTTGATTCAAATGATTAATAAGATCGTGATTATAGAGCTTCAGGGGCATGCAGAGGAGCTCTTATGTCCTGAATGTACCAAGTCAATCGTGTGTCATATGCGCATCGCTGTATTTGAGCTCAGATTGTCGTGTCATGCATGTGTTCTGTCCGTATTTTGCGATCTCATTGGTACCTTGATGTCTCCATATACATACAAGTTGTCTCTGTATATCATTTTACAAACTTGTTCGAGATTATACTGAGTAATACCAATTAGAAGACTGCGTCCGGAAAGTTCTGATCCTTGCTACTGCTAAATCAATTGGACGACAAGTTCCATGAAGCGGAAAGTTGTGGTTTACCTATAACAATCCTACAATGATTGCCCCCTGGACTTCGTAAAAGATTGTACTTTTCGTTGTAGTCTGTCAGCGATTACGCCTTCGAAGTGAACTGTCCTAATCAGTTGAGGTTGGATATGCCAATCAATTTCCATGGCGGTACTTCTGCATGTCTCCGATAGTGTTTGTGGATCTTTTGTGGGAATATCAGGGAGATAGGACCATCTTCATACGGTCTATAAATGACGATATTCTTTGAGGGTACTTCTGGCGAAAGAAAAGTCGGCCACAGCTGTGGTCTTGAGTGGTTGCAAGACTACTGTACGGCATCCTGCTTCCCTCCGGCCAGTCGAGAAGTTTTCAGGCATCTTCGCAGACGAGGCTAATATCCTAGATACTGCGGTATTAAGTTGTCTATAGTTATCTGTAGTCATCCACAATTGTGACCGAGAAGTCAAGTGTGGTTCCCGCCCATCAAGGCAAACAGAAACACTAGCCTCGCGATCTATTTATATCCATACTAATCTACTTATTCACCGCACCATTGCACGAATGATTAGACCAGAGGTGATCCTAGGTACGTACCCCAGATCTTCGTGCCTGTTTACACCGACACCAAGCAAGCTAGCTGCTTTACTAGCTTCGCTTCAAACTTTGGGGGTCTTTCTATGTGTGAATAAACACATCCTGGTAAAATCGACAAAGCGGATAAGAACAGTTCTGTTGACCTTGCTATCACAACATCAGCGGCTGTGATCGTTTGGGAGCTTCTATAATATGGAGGTATGTGTTTACTACTCCGAGCGCCCCGAAGCTGAGGTTGCACGCGCTTGGTTGGGTCATCGCTGCTTTCGATCTCTGGACGCAGCGATGGTCCCGCCTTCAAAGCTGCTCTCACAACTCCGTCTCATCCCGTCTCCTCCCCTCTCTAAATCATATGTAGGAGCTACAGCAGTCTTCAGTGCAGATATGCAAGGCTCACCCTTCAGCTTCTCACCCTTCGGAGCCCATCTACGATTGTCGTACTTCAAACGACTTCACTACTGTTAAATCTACACTATCAGGTTCGGATGAGGGGAATACTGGAAGCGACTCCGATAAAGCAACCGACATCACTAAACCTCGAGATCAGCCTTCGAACCTCTCTTCCTACACCAGTTCTATGGACGTGGCGCAGAGTACCATGCAGAAAGTTCTTCCGCTCAGCCCTACGTCTATGTCCGAAATTCCTGAGTCTTGGGAGGCTCAGGAAGACCTAGTATCAAGGTAGGTGCTCTCTCTTCCAAAAGTCGCCACTCATAAACTATAAATATCTATAATCAAGGCAGAATGCCTCTACTAAGGGAGGTTATAGTGTCGATACATCGTCTTCAGGCTCGTTTGCAACAGACTTGACTGCTGGTAGGCAATTTCAGCCTCAGACCACGCCAGACGACAATTTACGCGCCGTAAATGGGGAGTCACAGATGATCTTTTTATTCGTCAACGGCGGGGATTTTGTAGCCTCCGCACAACAACAGTCGAGCCAGGAGACCGACCATCGAGCAGTTATTTCCAGGCAATTACAACAACAAGGCTACGCCAGTTACTTATACAAAGCATGGTCAACGAATTTAGGGTTTCGGCGAGTGATTGATCCTTTCAATGTTATGGATCCTCGTTCGCAGGGCCTCCGATCCGTCTTCATTGCGGACAAGCAAGAAACCTCTTCCGAGCTATATACAGGCCAGAGAGTCACTGATACTAAAACGTGGACTACCGTGAGCTTCTACTGAAACAATAATCCATGCATCAGCTGACGTTCAATAAGGGTTTCGACACACAGATATTCAGTTCCTCAGTACGACAAAGCAAGAGCCCTCTCGAAGGTGGTATTCTATGTCCTTACAAGCTTCGCGGAAACCACAATCAATATCATGAATATACTTCGCACAATACCGAATGGACTAGACGACGGGCTGTATCGGAGAAGATAGAGGGTAAGGGTGTTTGCAAGGATTTGGACATCACTAACTTCGATAGCCATCCTGAAGGCCACCGAATATCAAGGGCAAACTTTATTAGAATTCAAGCGCCTCGCGTCTGCTTTCTTTGGCGGCATGGAAGTCCCAGAAGACATTGGAGATATCGGTCCGGACAACCAGAGTTTCACAGCGGTCAACCTCAGCTTCTATACTAGCGATTGGAGCGATGTTTTACGGGAAGAGCCACTCAATGACAAGAATCTTATAGTCTTTTTGCAAGATTGTGCTTTGTCGAATCAATACGAAGAAGCTTGTCGGTCGAAGAAACAATTGGTAGGCGGGATTCGAATTTATCGCAGCGATAAATCTGCCGAGATCAAAAAAACACTCAAGCTGGGACACAGTACCTCAGTCGCTTCTGGGCTCGATGCTTCCGTCCAGCCGTTGACTGTTAATGCGTCGCTTGAACACAATGATTCCTATTTTGGGCAGGACGGGGATACACTTTCAGCGAGTGAAAGCCCGGTCTTGAAAAAGCACGACCAACGCAAAAGCAAGAGTAAGAAGCCTAAGAAAACGAAGTCGCCCAAGTGCCAGCAGAATGACGATGGTGTGGAGATTCTGAAGCAAGAGTACGGATTAAGAAATCCTGCGCCCAACCAATTTGGTGGAGAGCGAACTGTCAAGAGTGGACTTCCAGTTAGTTTCAGATACGGATGTCAACACGATGAAGGTGGTACTTCTACTTCTCAGTCCGACCCTAAAGATCAAACCAACAATCCAGTCCGAGAACTCTCCAGAGGTTTTCTCGCCAAGTCGCCCTGTCCTCCAGAAGCTGAATCTGCGGACTATACTCGTGCCAGACCTCAGCACCACGAGCTTGGAGCAGCGAACGTTACACCATTTTCACAGCCCGAGGCTCACTTTGCTAGCAAGCCGCTGGCCCCCTTCGAAGACCACGATTTTCTGTTGAGTCCAAAGGCAGGCGATAAGTCCGACTATGAATGGAGACTTGTGAAGGCCAAGTCATTCGGGCAGCGTACGGCTTCGAAAGAACATAGACTCGCTAAGCAACATCTGGGTAGCCCCTTGGCTCGGAGCAGCGCAAGATCGACTGCAAGACGGGTAAGTTTCCTCACAATCGTCCATTTGCTACCTTTGCTAAGTTACGAACTTCTAGAACCTAGCTTCTACGAACTCAGCACAAGTTAACATTCCTCGCCCTTATCACAATCCTCCTGGTCGGTGCTTTGCAAGACAGCCCCTTACCGGGCGAGGGGCTCATGTCGACGCGCAAGATACCTTCGCCCAGAGTGGTAGTGGAACAACACTCTACAACACTGATTACCCACCAATTCCATCTACATCTGAAAAGCCCCAGTCAGTCAACGAGACTGAAGCTCTCAAATCTATTGCTGTGACTTCGAGCACTGAATATACGCAGGTCAATCAAAACTGCATTTCCCAGGGTCAAACCACTAGTGGCATGACGGCCGAAGCTGCTCTGACTCCGGATCTTCGATCAAACAACATTAAAATTCAAAGTTCTCCCACTTTCGTCTCACAAGATCCTATAGACAGGCGTAAACTCGATCTCTTGCCAGATTATACGGAAGAGGATTCTTCCGAGATATCTTGTTCAATCGGCAGCGATAGTGTTGCATTCGGCCATCACGGCGACAGCAAACTAGTAATTAGCACAGACAGCCGCTACCATGGGGACCGACAACGTATGAATGATAACATTGATCATGAACCCGTCGCTGCAGATATCGGAATACCGCACCAAGAATCCTCCAAATGTTCGACACCAACCAACCACTGGGATGGGGGCCGTGTGGCATCTGAAGATATAATCCCTACTACGTGTGCGGACAGAAACGAGAACGACCACAATGTCACTCTCACCACCTTGGACTTGGTCACACCAATGCCGAGAGCAAATAATCGCCGAGTTCCACAAGACGTGGACGTAAAGCTATTAGTTTATGGTGGAATCGGCCTGAAACATTCAGAGCAAGCTTGCTCGCAATTGCAGTCCGATACTGGCCTTGTGCAAACTCCAGGTGACCATTCGAATCCCATCTTTGTAGTCAACAATACCTCCAACGGGGTTCCAGCGCGGTCCGGTGAGCATAATTCCGCATATCTTCCTAGCGAAGCCTCAACCAAAGTCAAAGAGAAACAATTCTTTGATTTTGGTATGAACATCCGCTCGAACTCTTATCGGGCTGCTCAGAACTGCCCAATGGTATCACTGCAAACAGATTTACCGTATGCACCTGCTGCCCAGTATCATACTTTTAACACTTCCAGTGGGAATCATATCAGTTGGGATACTTCAACCTCAACAGAATCCCGTACTCCTTTGGATAATTACAATCAAAGCGCAGCTATGCACTTTCCCTTGGGGCTCGATTCGAGCTACACAATCACGCATACCAGCAACCACAACAACACATGTCATTATTCGCCAAATACCGTTCTGGAAGCTTACCAAAATCCTCAGGAGTCCAGCAAGCATTTATCGACCGATAAAGTCTCCGTTCATGATCCCATGTACATCCAACCAAGGCCAGTAAGCCCACCGTCGCTCGGACAACAGCAAGGAGCCATTTCCCAGCCGTATACTTTTAAGTGCACATCATGCCGTAAAGACGGAGTTTCATCAACTTCTTCGCCTCTTGTTCTCTGCCCTGGATGTGGTCCTCTTTGCGAGATTCGATACTGTTCAATTGCGTGTCTTCTGGCGGATGCTTTTAATCACTCACCTCACTGTATGAACTATCCAGCTTCACAGAGATTGATGGTCCACATTCTTCCTGATCAGTATGTATACGAGCATTACCCCATAGTAGCGGTGAATCCTTGGGCAGTCGTCTCGCCTGAGCAATTTCGCCAGAAGCTCTTCTCAATGTATCGTTCATATGCATCCGTGCAAGACTCGCAGAACGAGAACCTTACTGAGTCGCAGCCTGAACTTGGTGACTACTACGTTTTCAGGGCACAAGCAACAGCTGCCGATAACCGCCACAAGCGTGGAGCAGATATCATTTTCGTAAGTCTGGAATTTGTCTCAAATACATTTTGTCATGCCGCTAACTCGATACAGACACTTTCGCTTCCACAAAACGATCCAATCAAAGGTGTCTTCCAACGGGGTATCAGTGCATCTTATCTAATTCCCCAAGAAGCGATCCTCGAGTTCCTCTTCCGCCTCATTCGCTACCATATTCTCACAAGCGATGAATTGATCTCTTTCAAGCCTAGGACTCCAAATTATGTTGTCTTTGAGGAGTTTGAGCAGCAGTTCTTCAAAGAATTTGGCTTCGACAGCACGAAATATAGGGAGGAGGAAAACCGCGGTTTTGATGCTAGTATAGCAGCTTCGAGAATCCTACCACTTCTTGATGAGTTGGAGACACAGTATCCAGTCCTTCGATATTGGATCCGTAACTAAAGCTTGTCAATACCACAAATGCTATTCCTTCCTTACTTGAAGCTTTGCCCGCCGATGTTTTGACAACAGGTAAAGCTGTCGCTCTCCATAGCTTGCTAATGTGATTCCCGCGACAAGATCATTTCTGAGAAACGCAAGGTCAGTCAAAGTGCCAGTTGTTAATTGATATCATCTACTGCTCCGCACATTAACCTGAAGGTGGTAGCCTAGTAGGTTACATATGCATATAGCAACTCACGCCGTTCAA
Organism: Chaetoscypha palmicola; assembly: GCA_003988945.1. Classification (NCBI taxonomy): domain Eukaryota; kingdom Fungi; phylum Ascomycota; class Leotiomycetes; order Helotiales; family Helotiaceae; genus Chaetoscypha; species Chaetoscypha palmicola. The sequence continues at coordinate 64,498 of QYAH01000027.1, read as the reverse complement.
GCCTGTAGTAGTCAAGTCCAACCGTGGGAATGGATCACTGCTATTTCTATTTATACTTGTAGAAACTACTTATACATTCACCATCGGCCCATGATGATTCGAAATCTCAAACCACGTAGATTGATTGCCGCACACAATACCTTCCAAGTACTCATCGTTCGAATTCCAAGAGATACATGCATATTCTCGCTGACCTAGTTAATGTGACCACCATGCGTCGCATCGGCACGATCCCCAGAAATTCCGCGTCCAATAGTAGTAGTGCGAGAGTCCGCTCGACTGCGCACGCCTTCATCTTCCCAAGAAGGACGACCCATGGCAGCAGCTCTCGAGTTCGTCCGACTGCGAATAAAATCTATGGATTTCTTACGGTCCTCCTTGATGCTTGCGCGGCGACTTCTAGCCTGTTCGAGTGACATCGGTGCATCCTCGTTCTTCAAACGCTCGGCTACCTTTGTGAACTCGTCGTTGCCCATCAATTGGTTCGAAAGCTCTGCAGAGGAGAGGGATTTGGATTTTGGCATGGCTGATTTGAGAAGCTTTGACTCGGTATCAGCGCAAGAGTCCAGGATTAGGCTAGGAGAGAGAACTCACTCGAGCAGCTTCATCTGCCGTAGTTGGCCTTTCGGATGCCTCCGTTTCCTTGACGTGCCCAAGTTCATTTACATTAATCTTGAGAGCTTTTCTGAGGGCTGCGATATTTCCATCCGGGTCGAGTTCTGATGTTGTGATTCGAATTTGTTTCCTATGTCTCTGGTTCTCTTTATCAACTGGAGAGGGAGTTCTGCACGAGGAGATGGCTGTTGGAGACACAAAAGACGTTGAAATTGACGAGGGTGTTGATGAAGCTGCTGCCACGGTCAGCAAAAGAGAGAATAGTGAATACTTCGTAGCCATGATGAACACACCTTCCTCAAAGACTTTCTCCATCTTTCCAGTCGGTCCTGAAGCCATGCTGTGCGTGTCTTTTGGCTTCGATGCTAAAAAGAAACCGTGGGCGGCGCTGTATATTGGGACAAACCCAAGTCCTGCTGACCTTGACCTCTTTCTTGGTGTACTAAGTTGACAAGCCGAACTCTTAAAGTTGAGATCGATGGGCTTTGAAAGCATCAGACAGATGTTGAGAATATCCGACAAATGATTTGAGGCAACTGCCAGGGGTCTGTAGCTGATGAAGTCAAAGCCAAGTCGAAGCCGCGAAAAGCGAAATCACGGTGAATAATTTCCACAAGGCTGGATAATTTGGTAAACAGGCACGACGAAGGTGAAGTGATTCACAATAACAGTCCCAATCTGATGAGACACAAACAGTCTTTACTGGCTTGGATCAGCTTACCTTTTCGTCTGAAACTCTGCTCAACTCGCCATGTTAAGTGAATTGGATTTAGAGCTTTGGCTGTCGACGACCGCGTTTCGTTTCACCAGAGATGCTATTGCCGTTAGCAAAAAGTTCTTGCGCTGAGAAGAGCTATAATATGACTTACTGTAGAACACCAATTATTGCAAAAAGCGCAATGGTAAGCTATTCGGAATCATGTCATGATGATCATTTTCCAGCGCTGAACTTGCCAGGCCATGCATCTCTTAGGTTTACTATGATCTTGGTCCATTGAATGCTCCTTCTTGTAGCCTCAAGTTTTAGAGACGAGGTGATATCGACCCGGCAACAATTGCCGGAGCTCTTGCCTTGAAATCGACACATAGTTGTCGGCTCCTTCCTCTCATGCAAAACATGTTATAGTCCAGGTATCTTGGCCTTTCCCAAGATTTATGCAACAGACATCGAGCAATACGAGATAGTGGTTTTGTGCCGGAATTCAATCCTTCAACAGATTGATTAAGCGAAAATTTCTCGTGGCTCTCACGAGGTGACGTTGGAAAAGGGGGAGCGCGCAGTCGTATCAAATAAACATCCGTCTCCGTATCAGGTGCACGGATCATGTGGCACGTCAAGCTCAACCTCCGAAAAAATATTTTGACAGACTCTTGAATCTCATCAGCACGCGACATTGTACATCTAGCCATGATTCAACGAACACTTCTCCGTCAAACCAGAGCATTTGGCTCGTATATGAAGGCATCGTCTAGAGAGTCGATAGCACGACCGCAATACCAGTCTACCAATTCAGCATTAAGGTTCGCTGCTTTCTCACGGCCGGTCGCATCGTCGAGATGGTATGCTACAGAGCCAGAGGCGAAGAAGGTTGAGGAGGAGACTGGAGAGGCTGGAGAGGCTGCGGATCCTGCGAAAACAGAATTGGAGGCAAAGAACAAGGAGATTATTGAATTGAAAGTTCGTTGCCACTGCTTTTTCAATGCCGCTTGCTGTATTGAGCTGACTTGTGACTTCTTCTAGGACAAATACCTTCGATCAGTAGCCGAATTCCGAAACCTTCAGGAGAGAACAAAACGCGATATGCAAGCCGCAAAAGACTTTGCTATTCAGAAATTCGCTAAGGACCTGATCGACAGTGTAGATAACCTCGATCGGGCCTTAACCACGGTCCCACAAGAGAAGCTCAAATCGGAAGTGAAATCAGAACATCTTCAGGATTTGGTATCCTTATATGATGGCCTAAAAATGACGGAAAAAATCTTGATGTCGACATTGAAGAAGCACGGCTTAGAACGATTCGACCCCAGTGTCAAGGGCGAGAAGTTCAACCCAAATGAACACGAAGCAACGTTCATGACTCCACAAGCAGGAAAGGAAGACAACACAGTCTTTCATACACAATCAAAAGGATTTAAGCTCAATGGACGCATAATGCGTGCTGCCAAGGTTGGCGTGGTAAAGAACAGCTAGATGTATTAGTAGGTGCATGCCCATGTATATTGTACAATTAGGTCGGATAAAACGGAGGCGTTGAATAGCGGATCTAGGAATGCTCCTCTCATTGGTGGCGAACTGTGTGTATAGCTTTCACTAGGCATAGTATGCATGACATATGCATGATGGCACAATATGGATTTAATAAAGACGGAAAGATTTAAGTACAAGACAGACATCCGGCCCTTCTCGTCATAGTTGTGTCCCTCTATATCTGACAACTTCAGTCTCTAAATCGCAACATACATAGCATACACATCACTGACATCGCTGAAAATTAGTATAGGGTATAGGTCAACGCCAGGAACTCTTGAATGACAAGATCCAAACGCTATCCACAGCATCAAAAAAAAAATCCGGACAGTTCCAGAGCAAGCGCCTAAATCGAGACAAACCATATTCCCTGCATCCGCGATGGCCGCAAAATCTCCACTCTGTCAATTATCCAGCCGTCCGTTATGTAAGTCGTCGGCCACCATCGAGAACGCTCCAATTACTTCATCCTTCATTGCTCTCAGCGCTTCGATCTCACCCATGATATCCTTGAGGTCGGAAGTAAGTCGTTCATCTGTTTTATGCGCTCGGGAGATGGCGACTTTTTGAACAGATATCTCTTCGCGCATGTAGCGTCCGTACTGCTTCTTCCGGGGTTTCTTGGCGATAGTAGGAGATGGTGGAAAAAATGCTGGGGCTGGTGGTGGAGTTTGAATGCGGAGGGGATCATCTGTAGGTTTTAGTGGAGGGAGATTTCCTGGAGCCGGAGTCGATCGATTGAGAAGATTATGTTGGGCAATGGTAAGTGGTTTGAGAATCAATATTGGGGAAGGCCTTGAGTTTGGCGGCGTTGGGACTGCTCGATTCGTGTCTCTCTTGCGGTATGATCTCGAGTCTCGAGCGCTGTCAGTTTGGTACCCGTGAGTATCTCCATGCTGCCTTGATTTATCATAATGTTGCTTAATGTCGTTTTGTCCTCCATTCAGGTCTTCGACGTCATGAACGTTTTGCTGGACCAGTGGTTGTTGTGCACATTGGACGACTTGTCCGCGAGGCTTACATCCTTCCTGGGGAAACCCTTGTTGTGGATGGTTACCTTGTGCTTGTTGATGAAGTTCAACTTCGGACTGTCGTCTGACGGAATACTCACTCTCTCGTTGAGCAGGATCCTCCATCCCCATGTAGATAGCTCTAAGACGTGCCTTCTCACGTTGTACACAGGCAAGATTCTCTTGCATTAGGGTCACCTCCCGGGCGAGGGCAACTCGTTCAGCGGCTTCCTTCTGGTTCAGTTGGAAGACCTGGATGTTACCATGGATAGTGCTGTGCTGCTGGCTCCGGAGGCTGAGAATATAATTCTGGACATTAAAATATGCATGGTCCGCTTGAATATCATGATCGAACCTTTCGGCCACATCTTGATAGATGCGTTCCTACGAGTTTCAGAACTCAGCGAAGGCTGCGGAACTGTGGAACGGGGAACGCGAACACTTACCGATGTAAAGGTTTCGGGTGTAGAAGCCGTGGCTAATGAAGAGTTAGGAAACATCAAAGTATCTTCCGCACTGCCGAAGGCTTGCTTGTCAAGGTCGAGAGCGGTCTGGGGACAAGTCCTCCCAAAATGGACTGGTTGTCTGACCAGATCGACATATCCTGTGCGTATCAGTAGGCTCAATGATGTATTCAGGTTAGCAAAACGTACCATGAGGGCTTTGTATGAGGACCGGGCTGATCTGAGGTTCATATTCTCCCGACATAATACTGCCTGTCTCCCGGTCAAATTGGGCCTTGGGCTTGATCTTAAACGGCATAGCTTTCTCGGCCTCGTCATCACTTTGAATTGGAAGCTTTTCCTACAACATTTTATATTAGTCTAATGCTCAAGAGGTCAAGCAATGTCCGGGTCATAGTAAAAGCTTTTCTTACAGATCGTTTCAAAATCCCAGATTCATACTGGTATCCCTTGAAAGCACCAACCGCCCAGCGAGCGAACGTAGCTGGTGTAATACGCAAGGCTCTGGGGTCTCCCTCTCCATCCATATCGTCCTCGACCTCATTAACATATTCGGGATAGAAAGCCTCCTCCTCCTCAGGCGTCATTATTCTGGGACCTTCTACTCGGAAGTTCTTCAGATCAGGTAGCTCTACTTTCGAGTTGGGGCCATCGACAGGATTCACAAAGGCCTTGAAAAGCTCTCCTTCGCTCTCGGGATCAACCCATAGTCCGTTAACAGAGACATAGCCGAAGTTCGAGAAGACCTCATCGCCTTGATAGTGGTTGTGGGGGGCACGGGGAGGGTTCAGGCGAGAGTATTCTTCAAAATTTGGACATGGCCCATCTTCTACTGAAGGCGAGGAGTAGCCACTTTCTTCTGGCTTGAAAGGTCGTGGTGGAAGTTGAGGTGCTATAGGAGTAGCAACCGGATCCCAGAAATACTTTGCTCCTTTGGGCAGCCTAACACCGCAGTTAGTCGACAAAATCACATCATCTAGAAAAAGCTTACTCTTCCATGGACGAGGTTCTGAAACTTAGTGGCACCAGCGTTCGGCCATGTTGAAAGATACGCGACTGAGCAGGATACAAAGCACAGAGTAGAGGATCAGGAAGTGGATTAGAACTTCCACCAACCTCACCACGCTCGCCAGGACCTCTCATATGAGCGTATGCGTAAAGACTACTAGCAGTGACTGCAACTCGCGGGTAGGCGTGAAACGGATCAGCAGGAAACCCTGTCTGCTCTAAATTCTCCATATCTGCGAGGGGGTGATCTGCGAAACCTGTTGAGCCCGGATGCTGATCGCTGAGAGGTAAGACGAGATTACCAGAGTTTTCCATCTTCGCGAACCCGTCGAGGTTTCTATGGCGACGACCAACCCACCAAAGTCGCGACGGCTATCGACAAGGCGGATTTTGTTCATAAATTGTCATCAATATCCTCACGTTGGCGATGAACTGTTTTCGAATTGACATCAAGGGAGTCGATGTTCTGCTGCTGAACCTAACAATATAGGATATTGTTAGTTTCGCATCCTGGTGTGAAACATTATGTCTCGACTTTATAACCTGAATTGGCAGGATTTGCCGATTAAAAGACACTAGCGTCAGCCTTGCTAGCTTTTCCCCAGTTGCTAGTCAGGTACACAGGCGAATTGGGAGCCGGTGAATCCTCCAATACAGATTTCGGTAAAGAAAAAAAAGGTACCAACACCAAAAGAAGTGAGACGGTTTTCTAGTTTGTACCTCTTGGCTGCCTAATGATATGATTTCTTTAGTCTCCCTGTCAATCAAGATTACATACTACTGTGGGGTCTGCTTACCTACCCATAGTACTTCTCGCTTTATTGTGCTACGACTGAGTCGTCTTTTCAACTTGCAACTTCCTCGGGATCTGCGTTCTCCCTGTTCATGAACATTACAGAATTGAGATCGGAGTGGGCAAATAATATCTCGATAAAATACCATATACCCTTTGGTGAAAATCAAAGGGTCTGAACAGGGGAGTGATAAACCAGCAAAATGTGACGAAAAGCGCAGCGCCAACTCTAGAAACGCGCGATCTTGTTTAGCTCGGCAGCTTAGCTTGTGAAGTGGAGAGCACATAAGATACACTCCCGAAGGCTCATGGGTCTTTTGCGTGTTAAGAAAATCCTACAAAACTATCCATGACCGTGTGTGAAGTCATCTCAACGGCGTCTTTCGTCGTAAATCCTCCAATTCTTCCGTTGTCCTTCCTGCATTTCCTGGCATGTACTTGAAATCACTCAACTCCCAACCGAAGAGCCCGAAGAAAGGACTCAGCCCCATACCTCCTCCGCTTTTCTTTGTAGTCTCCCATTCAATGAACTTTGGCCCCTTCTCAAGGTTATCCTCCGTCTCTGCGACTTCGAAAATCCTGTAATCTGCGTTACCGTACTTGCAGTTGCCTAATCCAATGCGCATAAATCCAGCGTGGCTAACAACAGCAATCACTTTCTCAGGACGATTAGCTAACCATTTGCGTGCAGCTGCTCCTCTAGCTAACAATGTCTCATGCGAATATTCGTAGATTCCTTCTTTTGCAGGGAAAAGAGGATCAATCATCGACCAATCGAAGTCCGGCCAATTGGTCTTGAGATCTGATATGGGGCTACCAACATCGATTGGGTTTGTCGTCGTCTCTTGTAGTTCCGCAATGGGAATGACCTTTATGCCTCGTTCCAGGAGAAAACCAAGCGCTCTTCGGGTTGTTTGTAGTGTACGTGTGAGAGGTGAAGTGACGATTAGCTCAATTTGTTTAGCTAAGGACACGTGATTTTGAAGGTGTTGAGATAATTCAGAGCATTGAGCTTCAAGTCCATTCAATGTAAGAGGCGGATCTGGAGTGGTATAGTCTTGTGGAATCTGTTAGAATAGACATACTACAAAATGTTAAAAGGAGACATATTGGTGACATCTAACAGCACGTGGTCAGCGCAATCTTAGAGCGGTTTTCACGATAGAGCAGAAGCAAGATCTCTGAACTTACTATGCAGAGCTTCTGCATGACGAATCAAGATGATAGTGGGCGCCATTCTGACAAAGGATGAAGCCAAACCCAAGATGAGATGGAATCGCAAGGTGGAGAGCGTGAAGTGAAAGACACAAAGAACCATATGCATGCCAGCAGAACTTCGAGACTCATTTATCGCCGTTGCAGCATCCCTTTTCACGAAGCAAGATCTGTGGAAGACTGCAGGGTTGACGTCTTCTGTGTACTTTCAAATGACTGTGGAATCGAGGCGCGGCACTCTGACGCTTGGTGTTGAACTTGGCAGGGATGCGATCAATCCGCTACTGCAGCTCACCACACCTCGGTTACTACCTACGCAAGATGTACAACATCCTCTCCCTTCTTGTTCTCCACTCGACCTCTCTCTGCTTGGCTAGTAGGTCTGAAAGCATTTTGAACACCTGCGCGAGTCTTCAAGAGAGCCCTCCATGAAATATCTCTGCTTAAGTACTTTCAACAGCATTTTATTTCACGGGAATCGCAATCCACGAAGAAAAAGCTTCTGATGTTTACTTCGATTACTTTGAACCATCAGTGGTCGTTCACGGAAACATTTTGATACAACAACATGCCTTCCGAAGCAGATCTTGAAGATGCACCATCGTGTGCTACGGCTAGCTCCAGCTACGACTACGCTCCTGTCGAGAGTGCATTAAGGGAGATTCGAGTTGCTCAGATTACCCCTGGTAGCAGTGAGGATCCTATAATTTGCCGATTGATTAATGTATCGCTCAACGATAGTCCACATTATGAAGCACTGTCATACACCTGGGGGACTGACAAAGCATGTGTCTCAATCTCGATAGACGGAAAATCTGCTTCGATAAGCAAGAATCTGGAAGCAGCACTTCGTAGCTTGCGATCAGAGCGAGACACCTTAACGATATGGGTTGATTCATTTTGTATCAACCAGATGGACTTGGTAGAGAGAAGCGACCAAGCAGCAATGATGAAGCTTATTTATCAGCAAGCCGTTTCGGTTTCCGTATGGCTTGGAGAAACAGGGGAAGAAGGGGATCTTGCCTGGTCCCTCATTCAAGATCTCGACCAACACTCAGAAGGGGTAATGTCATCGCTCGTAAGCGACACATCCAGACTGGAACAGTTCAAAGCATTGAAAAGGCTGTTCCGCAGGCGTTATTGGTTTCGAATTTGGATTGTGCAAGAAGTCAGCGTTGGGAAGGACGTCATCGTCTATTGTGGACACCATTCAATATCGTGGCGGGGTTTGACCAAAATCTGCGAAAGACTCTCAGACGCGAAAGGATATATCATCAGGTCTCTATTTCCAAGTGATCCGACTTCAGTATTCAGTCTTTTATCAGGAGGTCCAAAGAGTCTCGGTCTGACTAAATGGTCTACAAAAACACAAGCTGAAGGGCGACCACCGCTCCATGACCTTTTATATGCACATATGAGTAAACATTCAACAGATCCAAGGGACAAGGTTTATGCATTAGTCGGAATATCGGAGTCTCAGGAGACATTTGGCCCTATTGATTACAAACGGTCAATTGTCGAGACCTTTGCGCACACAGCTCGGCATATTATCACCATCACTAAGAGTCTCGATATCATCTGTGTTTGTCCAAATGAGGATATCAAGCACCAATTGCCCACTTGGGTACCAGACTGGGAACGTCGTAACGAGTACCCTATGCACCGAGTGATGGGACTTCATATCCGGCGCCCCCCGTTTGAAGCCGCGGGGAAGACCAAATCTGCTCTTGTTTCCTTTTCTGAAGATGGCAACGTCTTGAAGGCTCAAGGGCTGCTCATTGACACAATACAGGAAACCTCGACTACATTCTGGATGAATGGTCGTCACTCAGATGAGACTAAGATTGTTCAAACACTGCACGCTTTCAAAGAATGGTGGACACTTTACTCAAGTGTCAAAGGCAATCAAGCTTCGAACGAAGAGTTCAACCACACAATGTGTGGTGGATCATGGGCAGCTGTATATGATGTTCATCACCAGAAACGTCTGCAACTTTTCTGTAGTCTCTTCAAGACTTTACTCCCGACAGTGTCTTTTGCAGCAGCTCCTACCTTCTCCGAGTCAAATATTATGACCAGCGAAAGTGAAGAAGACCAGCGCTCTACTGTATCTGCAGCAAGTCTTCGGATGCACAATAAACGACTAGCTCTCTCGTCAAAGGAGAAATTAGCATGTCTAGCTACTCCTGGAGCCCAAGCGGGGGATCTGATCTGCATACTCATCGGCTGCCGATTTCCTGTGCTGATGCGCCAAGTAGAAGATCATTTTATTTTTGTTGGAGAGATCTATGTAGATGGAAAGATGAATGGAGAATATATGACCGAGAAAAGAAATCTCGTAGACTTTGAGATCCACTAATAAGATTTTCAATAAGATTTTCAATCGGTATCGCCTTATATCGTAGCTCTAGATTTGCCCAATGACTTGGAAAAGGATATTAATGATAGCAACATTTGCAGATATCCAGGACCTAGACACCGAGATGATCAATATCTTCCTATGCCTGGTATTTATCTATGCTCGGTAGCTTCCTTGTCACGTTTGTGTTTCATCCTATGATCAAGCTGCGCGCCTAGCTGTGCTAATGATAGAGATTTCATAGATCATAGATCCAGCTTTAGAAGAGTATTCCGAGTTAATGCTCTTGCAAGAAAAGGCCGAGCCAAGTAGCATGCGACGGTGACTGTTGTTTAATATGCACCAAACGATATCAAACTTCCCCATCTGCCTCAGAAAACAGTTCTCGATAGATTTCTTTTATTTTTTTTTTATTTTTTTTTATTTTTATTTTTTTTTTTGGGGAGAAATTGGAGCACTCGTAACTAGAAAAGAAGACACCGAGGCTAGACTTGGTTTGTAACACAGTGAGCAGGCCTACAATGATCAACAAGATAGCACTGACATCCACAGGGTAAGGGGGAAAAAAGAAACGTAATGATTGCAAGGCACTTTCGGTGAATGAAGTCGCTAACATAACCCCTCGTCGACGTTGGATATTCCGCGGCAAGCGCGCGAAAAATACGTCAAGAATTGGTTGGCAAATATATTCTCAGTATGTCATAATCACTTTGTTTTGATACCTCGTGAGGTGACCTTAGTTCCTCAACAATTTGCTAGTGCGAAGCAGATGTGCCCAAAGATGAATGCCACGTTGCGTGCCGCTTCGCGAGACCAGAATATACTAAGTGAAAATTGGTTGGCAAAGCGCGGCTGGGAAACAAACCATCAGATGAGAGATTTTCAGTTTATCCAGAGGTGACTTCATACAGACTTGAGGGGAATATAAACTATTTTGAGGTTTATGAATATGTAAAATGGCTCTTGGAGAATATCTGTACAATCTGCTTATGGTCAAATCCTCCTCGTTGAACAAGTTCGAAGGAAAGCATAGCGATATTAGTATTTGATGAAATGCAACTATCGCCAACTACTTGAAGAGAGAGTTGCTCTTGCCACCTTAGAAACTGGTACTGGGGATACTTTGAGAATAATTCATTTTGTCAGGGCCCGAGCGATCAATGATATCTTTGACACACTTCAGCCCGCCGAGCTCTGGAGCTAAGCATGTTGAGACTTGTGTCTTTGGGTAGCAACGGAACATAGCGACTACAAGGCCTGGTGAGAAAAATACTAACAAAGTAACACTAAGCAAAAAAACCAATACACGGCGCAGATGATGACCTTCACAGGGTAGCGAAAGAGATTTGCAAGAACTACACATGTTTGTTGAACTATAGTGCTGAGGGAATTAAGGCGATTAATATACTACTATACGTGCAAGGTACTCTAGCATCAGGCAATCGTATTGAAGTGACATGCAGTATATTTGCAGATTATGTAGACAGTACGTTGCAGACATCTGTACGGTTGCCCACTCCAGCTACTAGAACGTCATCGAGAGAAAATCTCAACCCTTAGACGGTGGACATGAAGTTATCCAAGACATGACATTCCCAGTCTTGACTCAGAGATACGCTGTGTCTCCTATCTCGCAGCCATTCCCCTAGTTTGCCGAACAATACCGAGACCAAATGATCCACGTGATGTAGACTGTTATCAAAGGTATCATCATATGTCATACACTCATGATCTCATGTTCTCTCCTGTCTCACTTGCGGACGTGTAAAGTCCACTTCCTCACCGGCATAGCCTCGGTGTGACAACAATGGGTCCAGAAAACATCATTTCGCCCCGCCGCCCTCAAAATGACGAGATTTGAAAAACCTTTCTCTCCGCAAAATCACCGCGATTAGTAGACCACGTTCCCCAGCATATCCCCAAAGCAACTTGCTTCTGATAGGCCCTCGTAACTACATATCATGAATGACAAGGTATATGAAAAGAACCACTGTCGAAATATGGCTGGAGATCACTCATCATCAGCTGAAACGTATCTGACGGATTCTGACTATGTCACGTTTGAAGCGTAACTACGCAGACATAGATAAGGGTTGGATGAGATGATTGACTAGTGGTTTGACACCTTGTCTCTCGCGGGACGCCGTGGAAACCTGGTGCTCGTGGAGCTCGACGAGATTGTGGAGATAAATATTGAGGATTTTGATGGAGAAGCTGCGAGGTACGGCTTAATCCAGGACGAGCGGGGACACAGAGATGATAGGACCGAAAACGAAAACAGTGGGGAGGACAACAAAATATCCCAGCTATCGACGACTACGCAGGACGAAAGCAGACCGACGATACAGTAAGATTCTAGAGACTTGGCCTGGCCTGGTTTGGCACAATAATATTGGAGATTTGGCAAAAAGTTTGATTCGCTGAGAACAAAGCGCTTCTACGGAACTGAATCACTTGCCTAAAAAGGGGGACTGTCGTTATCTGGGGAAATAAGCGCAATAGACGGATGTTCCGAAATGGCAGACTCCAAAGGTCATTGGCGGGGAAGTGGCAACGGCGCCTCTGAGCGGAAATGAAGATACTTCGTAATCGAGACGATAGCGAATTTGATAGAGCCTTGTCCCATGAATACTCCGGAGGGCTACTTCGGAGGCTGATAAACAGTAGTGGAGTGGCCGAGAAACACAATTGGAGATGTGCTAGTCTTGCTTCTGTTTTTTCTTAACGCTCCGTTGAAGAGTCCGCTGGAAATTAGTTCCCGGCACTCGAGTAAGGAGACCAAGACTATTTTAAGGGACATAGTCCGGCTGATGAGGGGAAGAAAGCACTACAGATGGGAAATCTCCGTCCAAGTATCTTTTCGTTGCCAACAAGGCACCGAGACTCAATTGTGTTTTTCAGTGTCGTTATCTCTTTGATTATTCAATACCACGCGTGTTGTTCGGGGAGCCCGAATAGATGTTTGGAGAAGGAGATTAAACATGCAAGTTGAGATTGTGGTGCGGCTCTGCTATCCCTAAGTACAGTGCGTACAGTATCTCTCTGATATCGTTCTCTTGTGTATCACATGTCAATAGTAGAAGACATGTAAGGATGAGCGGACCCAGCTCTCAGGCTCAGGTACTGAGTACATGGTGTCAAATATAAATTGTGCAGCCGAGGAAGTATCGATGACATGCCCCATGTCAAAGGTGCGAGTGGTGGGGACCGGAATAAATCGGATAGCAAAATGAGGTCCAGAAACGGCTTGAAACGGCGGAATTGAGGATACAGATCTCTAAAAAGGACCGAAGCAAATACACATCACGTGGAAGCTTTACACGTGACTAAGGTGCGTCTCTATCAGACCTGGAGAACTTGAGACTGGAATTTTCCGAGTCACTTTCCAGAGACTGTCAGTGGCTTCTCAACGACCATTCTAGAGCCCTGAAAGCCTTTGAATTGTTTCATTCCAATGTCTGTAACAACCTCAAGCTATCACTTTATTGAGATGCAGGCATGCTGGTAGGGCAGCATATGCCATACGGATTTCATCCCATCACTCATTCAGGTTCATCTACTCCACGTGCGTTCAGACTATACCCGCGATAACGAAATGTACTGATCTGCCGTGCTTGTACAGGATAGGCTCAACTGCTTCTCCCATCAGCGGATGGCGTGGAAGGCGTTGTTGAATACCCCCACGCCCCATTTATGTGCTTCTGTGGAAATCAAGGGCCGTCTCCCAAAGTCCAACAACAATAATTTCACGCTGGTTTGTCTAGACCAGTATGGAAGAGCGTAGGATATGACAGCGCAACCACGCCTACGGTCATCATTAAGTATTTTCTACTTCCTTGCAAGCATGCATAGTAATGTGTCCTAGATGTGAAGTCGGGAGACAGTGGCCCTGAAGAGCAAGACCGCTTTTGACCCGAGACGTCAAGGTGAAGATAGTAATGTACACAACCTTTCTTTGCCGATTTTGGCCAACAGAATCTAATCATCTCAAAGAAAGGCTGACATCGTGGAATGAAGACCTATCTCGCGTTACTTCTTTCGATTTAGCCGGTCTGTTATGATTCTCAAATCGATTATACCGATTCTCCCGCCTGGCTACGGGAGTGGGATTTCGTTGCACAACGCCACAGCTCCTGCCACATGTTCATGGGTCCCTGCTAATACTCCACATATTCATGCCACCAGGGTCTGATCGTCGCCGTTCTCCGCAATCGGGGATCGTTGACATGGAGAATGCAAGCATGCCCCTTTTCCATCTGTTCGTAGCGAGATGTAGCCCTGTCTTCCATCTCGCCGCCACAAAATAACATTAGACGACGGTCATCACGCTTAAAAGTTGTGCCAATTTTCGTTGATAAAGACGACACTATAGGCTTAGAAAATGCAATACTTCTAATACTCCGTCCCAGAACCTATAGATTATGGCAATTGCATTAGCAATCCAATCGTTTCGAGTAGAAAACTACAGACTTTCGTCTACGACCCTCGTCCTATCATAGAGGAAACAATGTTATCGGATTTACATTTCTTGTGGACATGGAATAAGTGAGCAAGGCTATTTCGTATCTTCAAATATTACGAAGTACAATATTATCCAATCATCCACTGTGATCGAGGCATGGTAGAGTTCGGAAGACGGTGAAACCTCCTCTAGGACGCTCCAGGATGCTTTAATGGCCATAGACGGAGACGGAGTACATACTGCAGTACCGTACTAAGGGTCTAGGCGCAACATTGTTCACGAAACGATACAGCAGAGACGACCTGGATAGGAAAAGAGGGCGTCCCATCGCATTAATTTCCGGTGCATCAGGACGCGAGGACTCGACCATCATTTGTGACGATGATCGGTTTTGTCACAATAGACGCCCGTTTCCCGTAGGTATACATTGTGCTCCGGAAGCTGCTTCATTGCATCCGAGTTGAGGTTGATCATCTACGTTACATAGTTTGCGATGTCATTGGCATCATGATTCTCTTCGTCGGAACAATCAAACCGTGATACCACCCGAAAGGAGGCGGTAACCAACATGAGTGCTCACTCAAGCGCCTACTTCGTACAAAGCACAACAACGTGCCGTCAGCTCAGGCAGGCTTCACCGCAGGTTGTATCAAATTCTCGTGTGTGCGCAGTCCCCCACGCTTGATGATTCTCGTACTTCGTAGATGGTAGACAGAACCTTGCAGTTCCAGCTCGATGGTCACCTCACGCCCTGATTCGAACATGTGGTGTGGGGTGCTGAGTGCGTAAAGTCTCTCATGCGGAGAAATGATACGCCTAGAAGGGACCTCTTCCTTGAAATAGGACACGTCTTCTACGAGGCTTTGCTCAGCCCCAGAAATCCCAGGTGGTACTCCGTAACATCCTACTCGGTAGGTGCACACACAGGTCGACGAAGAGGGAGAGATTCCTGAAGCAGCCACATCCACTTAGAGACATATTAACCAGGGGGGGGCGTCAACAATTCAGCTCAACCTAGCTGTGCGATATATTCGACCATAGTAGTCCGTCTGCAAATTTATATCGTAGGAGGACAGCCAGCCGAAGAGTGGCTTTGTCCCCCGCTGTGTTCTTCGCTTCAGGTAGGGTTACCCCTTTTACCCCACGGCCAAGACACGCCTCTTATCTGCTCCATGGCTCCGCTCCTCTTCCGCTCCTCCCCAGGCGCGATCCAGATCTGCGCGCCAACTCAAAATGGTTGCAAATGGTTGATTCCACCTCCTGGACTAACCAGGTGTGATTCAGTGACCGAAAGAAGCAATCCGCAACCTTTCGGAACCCCTTTTACATGTTAAGTACGTACTGTATACGTGCGATCAGACCATGGTTTACGTCTCACGATTTCTCCTCCGTACCAAGGCTGGCTCCGAGTCTTTGTATTCAGGCGGAAGTCCTCCGCTGGGTTCCTGCGGCGAAACATATGCCCACCAATCTCCGCTCCTCCTCCTCATCACACCCCAGCCTTGCCCAGTGTTTCCGCTTTACTTTCAAGGTTTCCTTCTGGAAGCGTGAAGGAAGAGGGCGACAGATGAATCAGCAGTCAAGCGAATGCCGACTACTGCCGTCAGCAACCGCACCAACAACAGGCACCGAACATTCTGCATGAAATCAATCCTATCCTGATACGACTTCGCAACTACTCATGAACTGACAACGTTGCGTCTAGTGGTAACGATACGGAGTCGACGCACAGCACTCATGCTTGCTAGAGACTCATCAAAGGAAACACTCAATCGTCCACACAGCTCTACAGCAATCGTGTCCAGCTCTGTGCCGTAACAATATGTATCCCGCATGAAACTCGGTGTTTTCCCCAGCCCACCTCATCCATCGACAGCCTTGAATCTCCACATCGAATCCTCCGAGTGGCAACATCCAGTAACACCTCCAGGTGTTCACCAAAACCTTATCATCCTCGTGGACTGCGGTACGGCAGGACTGATGTTATTCAGCGTCACACCTCACCAACATGCATGATGTTGAATTTCATCCCCAGCATCCTATCTTGGGAGATAACGACCTTCCAGATTTGTCTCACGCATTTGGATTTTGTATAGCAATTATCACGGGCTACAAAGATATGCTTTTGAAGCTCTTTCTAGAGAACGGAGAAACAAACCTGGTATATTATTTATTCACGTCGTCGCTATCACAAAATGCTGAATCGCATCGGCTTCAGATCTTCCCTTCGTTTCGCTTGAATCTCGCAGCTTTCAGGGCTTTTTCCACGCTATCATGGAGAAGCTCGAATTAACCCCACTCTTCGCACAATAACGGACCTCCACGTTCGTTTGACATATCTATCCTTCATGCAAATTTCCAATATCGATAAGTCGAAAGGGGCGAACGGCTCTCTATCATGAGGGCATTGTCATTTATGGGGAGCCCCAGATACGGACCGAAGACGGGCCTGCTTTCTTTCTTGAGTTCTTTCAAATTTTGTTCAAGCCGGCCCGACCTTGAATCTATGGAAACCACAGCTGAAGAGAAGCATTGATGAGACGACAATATGGGCTAATATCAGAGCCTTGTCGTCTCGTTCCTCTCCTTATTTCACGCCTCTTTTTCCACATATCTATCTCCGCTCCTAGGAGTTCTTTCGGGATGTCTGGACTCTGGAGACAGGCTTTTGTGGGGAAATCATCCTTCAAAAGCCGCCCAAAGAGTGTCGTCATCATCTTGATACAGACGGTTCTGGTGGTGCCATGTGTTTCGAGCAATAACGAATGTTATGGGCGAAGGGGATTGGTGCGCGAGTCAGAATTCAAGGCTGAAAGATTGAAAAGTAAGGGTTGGGATGATACCTCTAGGCAAATAATAGGCTGGTTACTTCCCAGGTCTTCAAGATATGGTCCACATCTGGAGGAGTGGAGACGGGAGTAGTCGATCCGCTAGATCAGTGCTTAATGCTTATCAAGACGCGGGCCTTTCTCCAAGACTCCAAACCACCCGTCGAGTTTTCGTGAGTCTTGCTCAATCGGCTAGCAAATCTAGCCTTCAAACATCAGATTAGGGACGGGGTGGCTGGTGTGAGGAATTCGTTAATGTTTCTTTGCGTTCGTGCTCCATCCGATGAAGAGATTTTATGTTCCGCGAGAAAGAGGGACGAACCAGGACCAACGTTCTGTGTGCGCCTTGGTATGTGCGGATGAAACTCTTCTCCAAACCGGCAACTGGACGCAACATCCGCAGACGCACAGTCGCCTCAGACCATGACTGCAAACACGGCAATATGAGGCTGCGAGGAAGAACTCATACATCGTTCTATTCAACTTGCGGCTCTTCAATAATGTACAGTACACCCACTTCCCCACGTTCGTGAGTGGCGTTGTCAGTCTTCGCGTCGGGATTCTATCCGCTTTCGTCAAAGTCAACAAACGACCGCTCCCATTTTGGACATTTTCTCTTGCAGATTCTAGAAGGGTGTGTGCGAGTAGGCTTTTGTCATCAAGACATGGCTGCTGACTCGATTCCAGTAGCAGAAAAATTGTCACGTACTAATGAATAGACAAGAGAAACTTGTGATCGCCACAGCCGTTGAGTGGTCTCTAACTACGAGTCAGCAACAATTCGGATTATTTCCAGAACATTCATTTTGAAGTATCAACGGCTTTCCAATATCCTTCACAGATGGACACCCTATTATTGCACTTAGTCAAATAATTGGCCTCTCCACTAGGAAATTCTAATCGTGGAAGTCCCCTCGCTAAGTGAGCAAACCCCAGATTCTAGCTACACGTCCGGCATTTGACAAATGCGCGTTATCTATGCCGAGTAAGTCGGTTTCGAACTACTCACAATACAGATGTCTCACCACGCTACGTCAACACGACATATACTCCAAATCATCGGAGCAGCATCGCATTTACCGCCACATTGCCTTGCATAAGTAAAACATCTGCTTGACTGGAGTACCTGCCCCGCCTTGCTTACTTTTCCCCAGGAAAAAGCAACGTGAGAGTATCTCACCTATGACTTCTCTCCACGAATCTAGCGCTAGGATCTGGCCCAGAAAGCAAAAAGCAAAGAAGTTTTACCGCATAAGGAAATACGAGGACGAGTTTAATAGACAGGCTGCTGTAGGATTAAATACTGTGAAAGTGAAAACTGACAAGAGATATTCAGATCTCTAATGAGGCACCCCGGCTAAGCTGCTCACATCAACATCACAGTCTCTAAAAGACGGCCCTTGACCGCTCGCTACTGCCCTCTTCTCAACTTTAATAAAGACTGCTGTTGACTGTAGTATCACAAACCACCCCTACTTATAATCCGCTCAATTACCTACCCACAGCAACCCAGACGAGTCAGCGTCCTCGGGTGTATATTCATCCCCCTTCTTCTATTCACTTGCTTGCCTTATTCATCCCTCGGACTCATCTCCATCTCCAATTCCATCTTCGTGCTTGCTTGGCCGTTACTTTACTTTGCTTCGCTTCGTTGTCCTTCCCTTGCCACGATCAGATATCCCCTGGCTCTGCACCGAACTCACAAGTATCTGGACCGACAACCGACCCGAGACTCCGCGGACGGGAAACTATTGTGCGTGCTTCCAGGCATTTAAGCAGAGTCAGCCAAAGTTTAGTAAAGCACGAAGCAAAGTAGAGTAAAGCAAGGAAATTAGATCCGGGGTAGCCGCCTTCCCCCACGGGCAGGAATCCATGATCTGACTGCGCCTCCTCCTGGACTGGACTTAATAGCTGAGGACATATTGCGCTTTCCCTCTTGCTTACTTACACGCACGTTGCTCGCGCATTGTCACTTGAATCAGTGGACGTGTAAGAGCCGTCACAAACATCGAGGTTTGTGTTTCTTACGATTGGAATACCAATCCTGGAGGGATGAGTGGGATGTTCGCCATGTTCTAACGCTGAATAACCCATGCGAGCAGCAAAGCATGTCAGCATTCCTAAACCCGACGAACGAGACGACATCTATCTCCTTTCTGCATCCCGAGTAACATGGTCCTCCAAACTCGACGGCTTGACCACATGGAGGTACTGTTGTCTGTTGTACAATGAAATGATCGCCTTCCAAGCCAAGTTCCCCAGACCGGCAGGCAGGCAGGCTCCATGCTTTTCCCCACGTTTTGTTCGCGACGACTGCATAACAACCTCTTCCTCGACATCAACACCGACTGACATAGACCTTTTCCTTTCTGATTTTAGGAACGTGAATATGGAGAGCATCGGAATTCTAATAGAATATGGTACGCACAGAATACTGCTGAAGTATGTATAGCACGCCTGAAAGAATTTATGTCTTCCTCACATCGGAAACAGTAAGAGCTGCTCGTACTACCTGAGTTGGTAGGGTGGGCGGGCCCGCGAGTATTCGCGCAGTCCCGAAGGGTTTCTGTCCCTTGCTTACTTAGGTGCCTCGCTGTTGGGATTGATTCCTAGCTTGCGCCGCCGTCCTTGCGTATCTAGGGACTTTCTCTGTTTGCTTGCTTGCAGGAGTCCTCGTACAGAGAGGTCGAGGTGTATTCGTGATTCGCGAGATAATCCGAAGCATAAGACTACCTAACATAGCAGCAGAAGATATGAAGAACACCAAGGTATAAGGTATGCTAACTAGATAGATGGGCTTGCTGATCTTTAATGCAAAGTCATATGGGGAGCGGGAACAGCAGAATGGTACAGTATATCCAGCAAAAGACATGATTTCGATGTTAATATTACCGAATTCGGTTTAGAACAACTAACTAGCGAGGAGATATAGTATGTATTAAATTCTCCGCACTGTATCGAGGGAAGAAGGGCGCCGGAACTGGGCGCCGTAGTGAGAGATCTCGAATCTAATTCTCGGTGATAGGTGGTATAGAAATTTAATCAAGCCTGATATCTCGATCTACTTATCTCCACCTCTAGCATATCTAGTTCTTGGGAGCGAAGCACAATGTAGTACACGATCTGACTAAACGCTGGAGGTGGCAGTCAGCCATGCAAGCAAGGCAAGCAAGAGATACATCAAAAAAGCAACGTTCGTCGATCCAAGGGAAGCCGAGCGAGTTTAAACCTTACTTAACCCGCACTTTCCCCAAACACGCCACCCTGGGGTGTGTAGTACTGTACTGTACCCCGAGATAAGGAGCAGGATGATGACGGGAGAGCCCCCAATCGCGTGTCGCGTTTCCCTGGAAGATGTTTGAGGGTTGTCACTTCAAGCGCTTGCATTGCATCATCTTGATGAATGAGAATGACTTTGCTGGACAGCGAGGTGAGGTGAGATGAGATGAGGTGAGTTGGTCCACCGCCGCCTGCTCCGTTTGTTGGGTATGCGGTGGTGCGCAGCCACACCTTGAAGTATACGGATATGTACTACGTACAGTACAGTAATTCGCATGTCAAGTAGGCTGTACTCAGGATCTACCTAGATAGACGCAGGTGACAGCGCGGGGTAGCGTTTACTGGCCGAGATGGGGAAAAGAAGAAAGACGGAGGATGCAGCTAGGGACTTAGTAGACTGTTTACTCCGTATACTGTGTAGGTATTGCGTTTCTGATGAGACTACTCACGAGACTCACTCTGGCTAGGAAAGGATAGATAGGGATGAATGGATGAGGTGATTTAGGTACTGTACGAAGTACTCCTTGGTAAGGCTCCAGTAGTCGGCGCCTCCAATCGCCGAGCTTCCTCAATCCTCGGTTCTCGCCCTGATGGCGCCCGGACTCATCCCTGCCAATCTCCACTATTTCTACCACCCCTGCTCTCGTCTCGTCTCGCTCCTCCCCTCTCACTTTGATGCAGCCACGCCTGCTCCGCACTTTCTCCACCCCACGCTCGTCTTCTCCCTCCGGTCCTTCGCTTTCCACCCCTGCAGCCCCCGTCTTTTTCACCCCACTCACCTCCTGCATCACTTGATCCCTGGTCGCCTCCCTCGCCCACTCTACGAAGTACGAAGTACTCACTCCCACGAAGTACCCCGACCCCCTAGCTATTATTATTGCATTTTCTCCGCCTAGTCGCCTACGAGTAATAATCGACCTACGCAACGCAACCTGAAGCCCGCAAGCTCACGCACGCCCACGCCCACGCCCACGTCCACGCCCCAACCTACTTCGTACCAGCCTCAGCTCAGCTACTCCGTACGCTGTCCAAAGCCTTTCTTGCTTTCTGTCCTCCCGCTGCACTTGGGTACTCCGTACATCTTAATCGACATCTACGCCTATTTACCTATTTACCTATTTACCTACTTACTTCGTAGGACTTAGTACCGTACGGAGGACTGGGCGAACCATCCACAACCCGCACTCTCTACGCCCGCCGCCCACCTTCTTGTGCTGTCCCGTACGGAGAGGCTGTATCACCCTCCTGGCGAGAAGAAAAAAAAAACAACCACCCAGCACCCACCACCCACTCCACAATCCGCCCGCAACGCACCGCACCTGCCCTTGTCCTAATATTCCTGCCCTGGCGTAGAGTCTGGAGTCCTCAGTCTTGACTCTTGACCCTCTTCCCCCCCCCCCCCCGGTCGCCCTTACTCTCTCTTATCCCCATTCTCAGTCTTGTCCTGTCTGAGCCAGAAATCTTAGACGCTACATAAACCCTACCGCATTGCGTATTAATACTGAAGGACCCCCTCGCCCTCGCCCTCGGCACCTCCAGACTCTTCCGTCAACCGCCCCGTCATCCATCAATTTCAACTCCCACACCGTCTAAAACTCCCTCGCACTACACCACCACCACCACCACCACCTCTGCCATCATCATCATCTCTACCTGGCCACCACCCACACGAACATCCGATTCATATCGACCCGACCTGCAGCTCACATTCATCCACAAATAATCAATCAACATAAAGCCCGTCAACACCACAACCCGCCCTGCTCCGCTGATACTTCCCAAGAACTACATAACACCTTCGAACCCCAGCGTCGAATGTGTCGATAGGACCATCCCCCCATAGAAATTATTCGCTATCGAAGTTCCCAGCATCTGCAACCGCATCCCCGCGGATCCCCTCGTTTCTCCGGTAGAATCTAAAAAAAGAGTTGTCGAGCTTCGCTGCGGCGGCGATCACATGCAACGCGCATCTTCCGCAGTAGATTTTAACAGTCTGCTGAATCCACAGTCGACTTTAGAGAGAGATCAGGAAGCTGCGAGGAGAAAGTTGGCTGAGCTGCAAAGACAGCAGCAAGAAGCAGAAATGGCAGCTGTCAGTATGATGCCACCTATGATTGGAGGTCAGCACGGAGAGGACCGACAAGATCTGCCACGACCATATAAATGCCCGCTTTGCGATAAGGCGTTCCACCGTCTAGAACATCAAACTAGACATATCAGAACCCACACGGGGGAGAAACCACACGCTTGTCAATTTCCGGGCTGCACAAAACGATTCTCGCGATCTGATGAGCTCACTCGACATTCAAGGATACACAATAATCCCAACTCGAGGAGGAGTAACAAAACACCACAAGGGGTTCAAGGAGGTATGCACAATGGAGGAGGAGTGGAACACACCTCAGCGATGGCAACTATGATGCCACCTCCAAAGAACAGCATGTCGAGATCTGCTCCGGCTTCAGCGGTTGGATCTCCAAATGTCTCGCCTCCACATTCATATTCTTCATATTCAACAGCCATCCCGTCAAGTCTCAATCCGTACGGTGGACGAAGTCTGGGAGGAAGCCCGAATAACGGAGAGATGGGAGTCAATCTTCTGGCTACAGCTGCAACTCAAGTAGAACGGGAAAGCACCTTGGCGACACATCACCCTCATCATAACAACAGACATCACCCATACTACGGTCATAGCAATCACAACAGCAGAAACCACCTCCCTTCACTTTCAGCCTACGCTATGTCGAGATCTCACTCGCATGAGGACGATGATCACTACGCTCATCGACATGCGAAGCGGTCGAGGCCAAATTCACCAAACAGTACTGCTCCCTCGTCCCCCACATTCTCCCACGACTCGTTGTCCCCTACACCAGATCATACTCCTCTTGCGACCCCAGCTCACTCACCTCGTTTAAGACCTTACGGTGGTGGATATGATCTACCAGGTATCCGCAACTTGTCCCTACAACACACCCCAGCTCTCGCCCCAATGGAACCTCAACATCTCGATGGACAATACCATAGTAGCCAAGCTACATCCGCACCTCGAAGTGGTTTGACGATTAGTGATATCATGTCGAGGTCTGATGGCACTCAAAGAAAACTTCCCGTACCGCAGGTTCCCAAGGTAGCTGTTCAAGATCTCTTGACGACTGGCGAGAATGGGTTCAATTCGAGCGGTCAAAGCAGTACTACCGGTAGCGTCGCTGGGGGCGATCTGATGGATCGAATGTAAATTGTCCTTGGCAGTCTGAGCAAACGATAGACTCGAGGGATAGTTCTAGGAATTGAACTTCAGGGGGGTTTTCGGCAAATCAACACGACTCACATTACTCGATAATAAATTCGATCCGGATGAATACGCTCCACCTTGATATATAGGGCAACTGGCTCGAGATCTCCACTTCCTCTTTCGCGACCTACGCCACTCATGACGAGATGGTCGATTACCTTTTTTTCTTTTGGGAATTGGTGTACACATAGATAGCGCGCAGTATAGACTTTTGATATTTTTGGTTTTCATTTCCCTTTTTTGCGATTCTACGAATCGATGAGCAGCTCTTTTGACGAGTTTCATTTCCTTGAATTTGTTTTCATGTTATACCTCCCTCCACCTTTAGTGTCTTTGACCCTTGATGTTACTTTCAGCGTTTCCTCGTCCTCTGAACTACAAACACCAATTAGAACTTTCTTGTCACGGGTCGAAAGACTCCTCGGGGTGTGCACACTTGGTGGCTGGTCGGCTGGCAATTTCAATGTCTGTTTTTTTCGGCGGCAACTCTGCATGCTCTCTTTTTCTTTTGGTATTGGTATTTACAGGATGGAAATGGCAACTATCAAGGGGATTCACTCATACAGGGCCGGTGGGAGGACTATTTCTCAATCGATGGAGTTTAGAGTGTGTTGTGGTACGACGTCTTAATGCTGGCTTGTTCGTCGTCGCTCAGCAAAGCACTGCCTACTTTTGTGAGAGGGTGAATAAGGGCAGGCAGGCAAGGAGTATTACAGCAAGCAAGCAAGGAAGCCCAGCAATAGCATGACCGATCAAATTATTATCCTGCTCACTTAGCGTAGTGATCAATTGAATGCAGAGGAATTGTCTGATTGAATCATGCTACACACATTGAAGCCTTATCCGTCTATTTCCTCGCTGTGATCTTTCAATATGACCTGACCTGGCCTGGGATATCTCCGTCGTTAAGCACGCTTTCTGACGGGACGGGAGAGAGGTGTGGAAATTCACGTGCGTGGACAGTGTGCAGGCAGGCGCGATGGATGCGTTGGAAGGGTGTAGTGTGATGTGTGAAGGGTGAATGGAGAAGTGTGAGGATTTTGACATGTGAAAATGGGAGGGTTTCGGGTGGTGGCTTGTGTAACTTTCGTAGGTACGTACCATTTGGTACCAAGGAGTGAGCATGCCAGGTGATGGCTTGTAGAGTTGGGAGGTATGGAGATAGGAATAGGGAGATGAGTTGGAAGGTTGGCAGGGCTGGTAGGTGGGAACGACATGTGTGAGATCTTGATATACTATTCTCTTGGGCTGAGTTTCATGCGATAGGGATTGGGTTTCAAGTAGGTGTATTTGATGGGTGAGTAGGGTAGGTCAGGTCAGTATTGCATGTGTCAGTATAAATATACTGTATCGACTCCCTTGATACACATCTCCATTCCTCAACCAGTATCTCAGCTCTTTGACACCACCCCGCACGGAGAGACTCCCTAGGGCTGAGACCCCACCCCGTGAATTCCTGCGAGATGAACCCCAGCCTCGGACTAAAATCCTGCTAAGTTGTTAGATAAACATGTAGAGTTTCAGTGGCGCCGGCTCCCTTGGGCGCGTTAACCTTAACTTTATTTTACCCCGTATGCGGGGAGAGGGGGAGGGGAGATAGGGTGGTGATTGTTGATGTTGATGTTGAGTGATTGTGCTTTTCGATGGAGTAGGAGGATTGTTTGTTTGTGGTATGCTATGGAGTGAGTTGATTGTTTACTTGAAGAAGTTGAAATGATTAGACGTGCATTAGATGATATGTTCCTAGATAGGTGAGATTCGGGTTTAGAGCTGGTAGTGTACTTTCTTCCTTGTTCTCGTATTTCCTTGTTATTTCCGTTCGTCTCTTCCATCTCTATATATCTAAAAGCCAGTGGTCTTCCCTGCTTGCGATCATCCTCATTGTGATAGCTTGCTGGCTTGTACTGTCTGCATTTACTCCTATCTACCAAATAAGGAACCAAATCAATATGAGCCAAAGCAAAGTAAACACACACACAAAAACCCCTGAAACCATACACATCCAGTAAACAAACAAACCCCAAACATCTACCGATAACTACTCCATCATCTTAGCGTCGCTTCCTCAAAAGCAAACCGGAGATGGAACAACGATACCTCCTTCCATCAACCACCTCTCATCTTTGGCTTGGTAAACCAGCAGGATATCATGCAGAAGCGACACAGACAACCTGGGGAGCCAGGCGGGGACGGAGAGGGGACGTAAGACGTGCAGCTCGGAATCAACGGAAGGACGAGCCTATTTTCTTTTTCCTAGAGAAAAGCGGTGGAGATCCTAGATGTGTGCATCTGGCCAGGCCCCGCAGCCCGACCGTACAACACCGTACAGAACGTCCTCCAGCTCCCCTCAGCGCGACGATATCGTCATCGAGATCAGTTCATTCCTGTTCTGAAGAATCCTTACTTGTTTCGATTCTCTTCTACCCCCTCCTTTCGTCTGATCGTTATATCCTGGCCTCGGAAGTGGCTTTACCCAGCTGCACCACGCACGCAGTGTACGTAAGCGAAAGGGTACAGTACAGTACAGTACATATAAACATATACTTTCCCTCACCGCTGCATCGAAAGTACGCATGTACTATATGGCACAGTATAGTGATATGATCGTCCGGCTCACGGATACCGATGCGAGTTGAAGATGTGAGTGCGGAGAAGAAACTCTCTTCTTTGGTTGTGGAGGTTGAGAGGGTGCGTTGCGCGAGTGTGCGATGAGTGATGAGTGGGTGGCTTTTGGTTTGAGGGTATGAGGCGCAGTGGTGAAATGCGGGAGGCTGTTGAGGAGCATGTATAGCACAGTGTGGGCTCTAGACTCCTGAAATGTGTATTGTGGCTTTTTTTTTTGCTTTGCTTTTTTTTCTTTCCCGTTACAGCATCATTAAATCCATGATTGGGAGAGAATTATGGAGGTGGCGAAGTGAGGGGAAAGAAAGCTGTGGCTTTTTCTGGCTGCTTATGCGGTGAGTATTCATTGAGGGTTTTTTGGTATCAGGAGATGAGATGGGATGGGAGATCTCGGGACGAGGGCTGAAGATTGAGGGGGAAAGGCAAGAGAATGTCGTGCATATGTTGTGTTTTTCGCATTTGGAGATGGCCCCGCTGATGGGCATATCATGGGGTGGGTAAAGAATATGCCAAGGTAAAGACGAGATGGGCGACGCTGGATGGAAGAAGAGAGAAGATTTTGAGGGTTTGGAGGGAGGTTAAGGTAATTACATATGTCGTGCAATCGATGTTGTGCTTTTCGTTTCTGGAAATCTTGGACGAGATGTGTGGGGCTGGGTGAGAGGTTGGTGACAGGCATGGGTGTACGGATAGGTAAGAGAGAGGATGAGTATGACGAGAAGCCTAAGAATATGTCAGACTTTGCGCCTTACACATGGCGACTATGTCGTGTGCGCATCGCATGGTGGCTTGTGTCTTTTCATGGGTTGTAAATGGAATAGAAGAGAGAAATATCCTAGGATAGCTGAGAGGGGCTAAACATTTTCGTGGCGAGCGTATATGGAGCTGGTGATGTTGATTTGGGATTGTTCTTTGCAAGCGACAGAGAGATGTTCCGAGGAATTGTTTTCGGTGCAATTTTCGACAGCTAGAATATTCCTGGAAATCAGAAATTATATGCTGTGTTTCACGCTTTTGGAGACGACGCCGAAGAACGAATGGGTGCGCCGTTTAGCGTACCGTGGAACGATGGCAGTGGATAGAGAAGCAGCAGAGAACGAGTTTGGAAGGCGATGGTGGATTTGTGGAGACTGGGGAATATTCATGGTCTGCATTTCAATATCCATCGTGGCGACTTTTATTGCTCTCTTGCATCTCTCTCTGGTTATGGAGCGGAGTTTCCATATACTCATGATGCATCGTCAGCTCCCCAGAACATTTAAACCAAGAAGTGAAGCTATAGATGTGTTGGTTCCTGCGTCAAAATCCTAGCTGCCGAAGCTCTCACATATGACAAGCTACATTACCTTCTTCACTATTGGCTTCGTCGAAGTACGGATCGTTTGTTCAAGGTCCAGGCCTCGAGCGCTTAGGGCTTACGGAGAGCGGATGCGGCCGTATGGAATTGGTGTGGTAGCAGGCTTCGAGATGGAGGTGTTGAGCTTCATCTTTTTGCAATTTGCGTTGATCGACGTGTGTAAAGTACATACATGGGGCGGAATAGCTGCTGGGCTGGTAGCGGGAACCACCTTAGATGAACCTTCGACAACGGTAATTGCGCAGGCAGACATGGGGTGTGAGTGTATGATGCGGAAGTTCCTATTCGCTTAACGCCGAGCAAGTATAAGAGTTTTCTTTCCAAAAGAAGCGGCTTGCTTCATCGTCTCGAGAAACTTCTTCAGCTTGACAAGGAACTACCCACTCATGGACTCATGTCGTATGCCCGACGTCCAGAAGTTCGGCATTGCTACCATATAATCTCCTCTTTAGAACTATTAGCTGACTTCTGTTATAGCCTGGGTTTCTCGGTTGGGCTGAACCGGGTTATGGTTCGGTAAAGTCGCGCCTAAACGACTTGCATATTAGATGGGCTTTGGCATTTATGACAACGTGGTTTGATTCATATTAATCATTTATTTCCTGGAGAGTTAATTGCAAAGTGCAGAGATTGGGGATTGATTGCTGATAGGATGAATGAGAAAAGAAATATTGAGGGGACATATGGCAGTTCTGTTTGTTGTGTCTTACCGTAGCCTGAGTGAGTGAAGGTCTTGGTCGCCGACATTAGAGGAAGCTTTAGTCTATTTCACATTTTCAAATCTTGTGACTTTAAACTTTTGTGATTTAGTGGCTTATCATGCGTCTCCAAATATTGAGAAGTAGCAGCCAACACTATAGTCTGTCTTTCGGGTTTTGCGTACTACATAAACGAGTATAGCTCTACTTGAGAAAGGAAACAGCCATCAAATCGGTAGGTCCAAGTCTAACCCCCCTCTTTACTTCAACCATCTGGCAAGCCTCGCATGCCAAAGGAATATATAATTGAGACTTGGCAGTGGGTACCTGATAGGAAGAATGGATATTTACCTTTCGCACCTGGTTGTGTAGCTCGGCACACTGCCTCTATGCATGATGTACTGTACGCCGGGCAGATCGTATGGTTTCCAACCGTCATGGTGTGATTTGTGAGGAACAATTGTTGTCAACATACTCCACCTCAAAAAGACGAACCATTCTTTGAAAGTGGTGAAGACGTGGAGTGAGAGTATGTGGGGTAAAGCACTGAATAAATTTCGCGCTCCAATTGCTGATGAGCATATGAAAGGCTCGTCGTCAATGTTACATCCGAGTGGCTCGACTCGCAAGAAACTGTTGAGGCTGCATGATGTCCCACTGATAGGATGAATTGGTTTCGTGCTACTGCGATGGAAGGATTCTGTGAAAATTGGGTCGGCACATTAGGTGCCTAAATGCACCTCGTCTCGTCTCCTCAGCTTTTTCATGTAGCTTCATCATCCTCTCCCTCTGGCGCCCACCGATGGGTCGCATATAATCTCATCAATCCCAAACAAACTCGCAAGGAAATAGACACTTAGGAACTATACATAGCAGAATTCTCGGTTTGCAAGTGCCTAAGATACGCCTGCATCAGTCGAAATGGCGGCCGCTGAACCGAACTATGGCTCAATCCTCGTCCAACTATGATTTTTTATGCAGTTTCAAAGATCATTTAGCGGCCAAATTATGTGATTGTACATATAAAAAGCAAAAATGACCAAAAACGCATCCTTCGCCAAATCGTAGGTGTCGCGTGTCGATGTTGTAGTGCAGTGTCGCTTGAAGATCGACGACGATCCTGCGGGAAACTCCCTGTTGAATAGATGGGACGACACACTTTAAATGCAAATGATGTTTGTCCTCACGACAGATGAAGATGGATTGTGCAATATGGCAGAGTAGCTACCTCCTCGTCATGTTGAGGGAACAATGCGACACTTTCGAGCTGCTCTTCTTTTAGAAGGTCAATTGACTTCCTGGCAACTTATTCAGTATCATACTTAGCCGCCTGACGTGCTTCGTACCCGCCTACCTCCAGGCATCACTGGCGCTTGGAAAAATGAAACCATACCTGAATTCATTTTTGTGGTTCGTATAGGTGCTTGAAGATCGGGAAGTGTAAAGCAGTCGAAAATGAGTCTACCATGTCTTCCATGTACATCACTTTAACTACCGTTTAGTAACCTGCGCCCAGGAGTGGCATTATGGTATCTGTCCCCTGTAAAGATGAGTAAGTGTATGTATCAACTGACAACTAGCGAAGACTTCGCGATCCTGTTCCGTCATCATAAGTATACGATCTAGCATATATGATGCAGCTCGGGTTTGCCGATCCCATATCGGGGATATACAGTATGAGCTGGGAGATTGATGATAGAAAGGACATAAAAAGCTGCATCTCTGGCTGGAAGTGACTAAGATTGAGCTTACTCCTTGAA
Organism: Chaetoscypha palmicola; assembly: GCA_003988945.1. Taxonomy (NCBI): domain Eukaryota; kingdom Fungi; phylum Ascomycota; class Leotiomycetes; order Helotiales; family Helotiaceae; genus Chaetoscypha; species Chaetoscypha palmicola. Next base: position 34,485 of record QYAH01000027.1, on the reverse strand, counting down.
AAGATGGTCGATGGTTTCTAGAAACATTGTGCTGCGAAATTGTCCATTGTGTAGGTGGAAAGATTTGCGATGAAGATCTCTTGGATAGAATGTACATTAAAGCCTAACTGTACCAAGAGAAATGTTAGGGCCTGGAGGATGCAGAACGAATCTCCCTGCCTTGCCGCTGTTTGTGTGGTAATTCCAGACTCAGGCTTCCGAAGAGTAGCCAGGATTGCATGCGGTATTGGTAAGGGTAATAGAGTATAGTAATTAAGTCGTGGAACATGAAACGAGGGGTTGCATTGTGCATTCTTCAGATTGCAAGACAAGGTTTGGAGACTCTAAACTTGTAGAACAGATATTTTACAAACAAAGCGCAGTGGAACTACTAGAGGGACGGATGCAATCGTTGGTAGATTAAACCTGGTTATATGTATGCAATGCCCTTAATACTTCCAGAAAATCTTCAAGCTATTGAGATATTCAGTTTTGCTGTTCCCAGGACTACGCGAAGTGTACTTGGTGTTTGTTACTCGTGATGTTTTTGTCCAATACCATAGTACTTACTTCCGCATTTAGGTGCCTATATGTACATAGAAACTCGCAAAGGATTAAGAGTTCAAATATGATAACGTATGAAATTCGCATAGAAGGGTGGCATCCAATGTTTGCATAGAGCACAAGAAGGGTGGCTATAGTAGTTGATGTGAATTCAAGGCAAAGATTTTGTACATCAGGCCCAACATATATTCTCAGACTCACTAAAAACCAAAACATTTAAAATAATCCGATGTTGCAGTTCAAATTAGTCTGCGAACTGAAAGTAGTGTGCATTGCAGTCTGAGTATCAGGAGGTCAATATCAGTGAAGTTCCACTACGACAGCTAAGTTGACATCCATGCCCACAGCTTTCGTGACACCATCCAAAGTTACCAACCCGGACATAGAGTAAGTTCGGTAGAGGAGGGGGCAACTCTGAAGGAGTAATGGGCTCGCTATTCTTGAGGATCAGTCGTCCACTGCCAGCCAGGGTAACGACCTTCTGCAGCAGCTCGACCAGATATATTGAGAAGGAGACTGACTCGGACATGATCGATAGAAAGGGAGGCACATGATGGAATTGCCAGCAAAGTAATACGAAAGGCATGGACCTAGAAGAATCGCTACAGGTATAGGTATGTGCCACTATAAGAGACCCCGATGTACAGGAGCAAGCAGCCCGCACCGTCCATGTCCAATAGGGAATCGGGACTCTCGGGAAAGTGCCGTAGAGGTTGCGCATTACAGAGCTTTGACGTCTCACGTATTTCGTCTAGTATATGCTTCGTCATCTACCCCTCAATGACAGCGGCATTGAAGCTTACTGTAGAAGCACAAATGACGAATGATGTGCGAATGCTGGTGCGAAAAGGTGGCATTAGTACTTCGAAGTATCAAACCCCAACGGAGGGGAGTTTCGGAGCAGTTTGCCGAGCCGCAGGCTGCATACTCCGTAGACGGAGTCGGGCTTTGGTGTGGTTGCTTGGCGCTATAGTCGTCGATTGGGCCGAGATAGGGTGGATGTCCCTCCTCCGCACTTTCAGATTCCTGGTATGATTGATTGCTTTCATCTATCGTTATCATGCTGCTTCAGATAGTTCGGTGACAGAGGAGAAGAGGGCTTGAGATGCGTCGGAGAACGCAATTGCAAATGATTGACGATGTCAATGTATTGGTCTAGTCTGCAGCCTCGAGTCGCACTTACAACGCCGTAGCCTGGCAAAGTTCTTCCGCGTTACATGAGGTCAAGGTTTCTTTGAAAAAATAGTATCATCAGTGGCTTACTTGTTCCGATTTCCATTTGATTGCCCTCCAATTACACTCCCTCTCACATTCAGCTTAGAATGCACATCGTGTAGTATCTTTGATCCACCGCGACATCGAGCTAACACACAAGGAAACATTTGAAGTTCTCACTAAATCACTATGTATCCATCTTACGAACTTGTTGAACAAGCTTGAGACGACTACTTGATATTATCACCGGACAACTCTGCTAGCTTGCAATCTTACAACATGCAGAATCTACGAGTAGAGACAGACCAATCAACGTATTTGTGTGGCAGCCCTAGGCCTACTTGGATGGCTCTAAAAATAGGATGTTGCATCCGAAAGTGTATGGAAACACGAGAAAAGGTCGTCATACTCCACATTCATCCTATCTTGTGGCGTGTCTCTTATCTCCCTCCCATAGGCTTCAACAATCAATTCCACGTGTTTCTATTCCTTTTCACGCTCTCCTCCGATCTAGAATTGATTCGATGAAGTCATCAAGGCGTGAATTCAGAATCTGTAGCTGAACACTTGCCTTGAGATGTCGAAGGTTCATCCGGCTGCAGCTGGCTCAGAGATCAGAGAAGTAGCTGTGCAGACACGACGGATTGATGATCAAGGATCGTTTTGGATTATTGACCCGTAGGGTATGAACATAAACCGAGAACCAAAAGACTACGCTGTCTCAACGACTTCTTGGTAAGTTCGAGGTGTTATCGTGAGAAGGCTGGTAGTTGAACTTAGCTTTCGGCTGTCTGCCCCATAGTCTTCTACAGACGTACCCCACAATTGCGGGGAACGACAAATTTGGTACCTGCTTCAACGCTACTTTTGGTATCATTCTGAAGTTTGAAGCAACTAGGCCGTCTGAAAACACATAGCGGGACAAATATACTTAGTCCATGTACTTCGAAGTACTAACCGAGAGATTTGGTTGTGGGTATGCTAGGTAATAATTAGTCGACGACAATTCAACAAAAGTGTCGCTGGAATTCCCGTCAAAACTCTCCTTGTCGACACCTTGATTCTCGTATCTTGGAGAAGCGCAAAGTCTGCGGGGGGTTAGGAAATGTTGACTATTTCCGACACGCGACCCGTAGGTAATTTATTCCTGTCTCTTGTTGCACTACCGCTATCCACCGCGGGAGGTTTGGGCCTCCGATCTGATAGTGTGGGCGGGCCACTCTCTCTCCTTCCTTTTCGATGCTGTCCCGTGTGTGTTAGAATGCGACGTAGCGGGTGAAGTAAGACAATAATCCAAGCGGTGGCAGTATACTCCAAGAGTCACATCATCCAAAGGTATGCTTGATTCCTTGTCTTGAACCAGGCAGGCAACACTCGTCGCATGCTTGGTTCCCCAAAGTAGATGCTGTCAAGAAGTACCATTGCCTTTCGAAGATTTCCTGATTCGTGACGCCGAGTACTTGCCAGCTTGAGTGGAGATAAGACGCCCGGACTATCTTCATCCCGAACCGTCCCATTGACAAGAAAACTCTTGCGAATCCTTCACCATTAAGTCTAATCCTACTTCGAAGTATACCCTCGTGGTCGAAATATGGAATCAACGCAAGTGAAAAGGGGGGTGGGAACGAGAGGGGCCGCTTCCGGAACGGGAGTCTAGCACCCTGGCAGCTTGGCAACGCCGGCTTTTCATTTTTGCGGGGTGACACCACCATTTGATTCTTCTGAGTACGAAGTACAGAGTACTCTGTACAGTAAGCTCTCATCAACGATACACCCATGTGCTGAGCATCGAGAAGACTACGGAGTACAGTACCTAGGTACAGTACTAAGTACTCCGTACCTACGTGACACCAAATGCTAGCCCTCAGGTGTCAATTGTCAGCTATGTACCGAGTCTTGCTCTCTCTTCGCCGGCTTTGGATCACCAGCTTCCGCGGATGACACATTCCCAATTCGAAAAAATTCGAAGTCCTACTTCGTAATTCTGAGGTTTACTTCGAAGTAGGTTGCATTCCATTTTTCATCGGTACTAAGTGGGTGTGCTGCGACGGCAAGGCGGAGAAATACAAAGCAGGGTAGCTTGGGCGGATTACTTCTTCAGGACTGTCCCACGATTTCATCACTTCCGGCGTCCAGGAATGTCATGGCAGTGCAGACTCTGTTAATTTGGGGAAGACGGCACTGCATTGCCCGAAGCCTCCTGAACCGCCCGTTGGCTACTTTTCATTTACATCTTCCGGCGGAGAGGAACCGTTCCCGGAAGAACTTTGGTACCCGCACTATCCCTCGAGGCCATGTTAATTGCACATACTTCGAAGTATATCACCCCAACATACTTCGAAGTATGTGGCCGGGGGAGAAGGGTGCTGTGTAACGGTGAGACGGGTAGTCGGATTTAGGTGGTGGGGAGGGGGTGAGATGTACTACGCCGCACAGTGTGACGTCTTGAGGTATGATTGTGCAATCCAGACGTCTTCTCCTTGCGCCAATGGAACTATCATGTGAGATACGTCTGACCGATTAGATGGTCTTTGACTACCAATGAAAGCTAACGGTGTCATTGATAGGTAGCACAATGCAGAGAAATTCAGGGCATCTTGTCCTCCGGCCCGCAATGCCGGGTCTTAGATCTTGCTACCCCACGAGGCGGTCAAATCTAGATTCATATCTCCATTGTCAGGTGAACAAACCTGGGGTACGGGGGAGCTGAAAATCTGGAGAAGCTGAGTTTGCTTACTTGGAAGTACAGTACGAAGGTGCTGTGCCCGATTGACGCTTTGTATCACCTGTGCGGTAAATTGCCGGACCATTTGTGTTACGTGCGCAGCCGGCGGTGTAAGTAAGTGCCCATGAAACATCCGAATGTTAATATGTTCTCAGTAAATTGTACTCGGTAGGAGATTCAGGTACTATGGAAAGTCAAATGTGCCAAAAGGATGATGACACAAGTACCGATATGCCACCCCACCCATCTCATTTCGTATGCCGACAAGAAAACATACGACATACAGTATTTGAGACGAACGCACGTCGAGTTGATTTGAACGCGCGGCTGTGCCTCTTCAATAATGTAACGGACATCCAGGGTACGAGCACTCCACTCACATAAGATCTTGAAGTCTCGATCAACTTCCAAGTTATCACCGCATCCGGTTCATTTCTCCGCTCGTATGCTGACCAGTATCGCTATCTACGCCCGAGCTACTCGCATTTCATCCCACCCGTTTTGTGCTACACCATTATCTGACGGTTCTATACGCTAGGGCGCTGGAGAAGTAGTGGGGGCGCATATATGCGGCGGCATCAGCAACTCGTGATCCAGTTTTCTCTTACGCCCTGTCACTGTGCCGTCATGTTGCTGAGTTCGTTGGTAGTACACCTTGAACGAGCGTGGGGGTGGCTAAAGCTGTGTCTGAAATCTGGATCCCCAAAAATCGATTAATCCATCACATTCGAACAAATTCCGAATCAGATAGGTATACCGTTCAAGACTGTATAGTACAAAGCGATTTGTCGAGACAAAAGCGGGGAAGGCGAAGCGAAGTCGATCCCACCCCCTATCGCTTGGAATCTGAAAGCGGAAACAGACAGAGAATGTCTGTAGCTTCAAACTGTCACTGATACACTTTGTGATACATAATAGATATTATCATGAACGCACTTTGTGAGGCTCCACTGTTTCAAAGTCATAACATGGCCGAAGCAATTTGTGAAAGGCAGCCGTCCGGAAGACTGCACCTCGCGCATATGGGCCATACCCCGCAGTCTGCAGAACAAATTATGCCATGCCCTATAGTATGTCAATTGGCGACAAGTCTCGGGCATCTCAAAAGTCTATATGGAGACTATGTCGGCTCCGAGATCTAGAATTTTCATATATGGAAATAAAGCTTCAAATTATGATAAGTGTACACTCAACTCGCACCGCTTCTTTCAATATGTAACACCCCAACGCAACCAAGATTCCCATTACAGCGCCCAGCGCATGGCATTGCATGACATGGTGCATCGATCAGGTAGCGGTGAGCTGCAAACGGCAATTAGGATCTCACTTGAGATGACACGGAAAATGTGACAGAACAAAACTTTGACACGTGGGACAGTAGTTGAGAATTCTTTGGGGACACACGATGTGACTCTGAGCGTGCAGATAAGGCAGGCTTCTTACAATGTGGTATCCCGTCTAAGCTACTTCAGATAAGGAATTTTTGTGGTTATGTTCAGCCTATTTCCATTTCGGGTGGGGAAGTAATCCGCCACTCTGTTGATCTCTCAGGTGACGCTACTTCATCTTGGGACTTAAGGAACTGGTGATGTTTCTGCCATCCCAGTGCTTATGTGAACATGCCTACACTTCTATAAGTCCAAGATTCATGCGCAAAAGCACTCGTTGCTTCTCCACGTTGTCGAATAATAACCTCAAGGGCCCTTCAGGTGACTCGTACTCGTCTAAGCTTATCCTATCTATCTCCCAGGAGCTTTCTCCTTGCGACTGACTTCTGTTCTCCTCGTGCTTCAAATGACACTCTGTTGCCTACGGAGTCGCTACCGAGGTCAGTTTCAAGACATTTTGTGCGGTAACGGAGAGTATACCCGCGCTCTGGTTCCCTCTTTCACCGCGGAAGGCTGTAGAACTTGCTCATTTGACCCCCTTTCGGAGATTTAAGACGCCATCTGGTAGGGTACGTTGCAGTCCCGGACCGCCTGGATGGGACATCGCAAGGTCACGATCGCCTTCGATTGACGTATATGATTAAGTAACGATAGGTATTTGGAAGGAATAGTACATGGATTAGAGCTCTCGACAACGAAACTGAACGGAATAAATAAGGAAAAACAGAATAACTGAGCTATCTCTTTCGGCTAATCTAATTTCTCATTCTCTCAAACCAAAGGTTTGGAGTGGCTACAATCCAAGCGAGCACCAGGCGAGGTAGCTTTGGTTGAGCATTAATCTGTATGTCTGTGAGCCATGTATTCGAGCTTCTATAGCCCAAGTCATCAAGAAAAGCTCATGGTCTCTTATGAGCTAAACAAGAATCAGAAATGTGGATTCCTGTCAGAGAGGCGTTAGAGGGAGCACTAGATACTAGCTGCGGGAGAAAACGTTTGCAAATCCATCATTGGAAAGCTCACATACTTTCTCAAATGTGGGGTATATGAAGGTTTCCATAACGGTGTCAAACAGCAAGTGATTTTTGCGATTTCGAAAGTGATTTATTCTACTCGGAATACTGTACAGACTTGAGAGCAGTAAAGGAAGTACGTCGCGAGTCTTGATTCCTGTGTATAGGTATACTTCTTGTTATGATAGGTTGAACTACTTAGACCCTATTGTAATATGACCTAGTCTCCTATATTGTAAATGTGGGAATAAGAAGAGTACTGTGCCTTTTGGCAACAAAATTCACCGCTTGAGATATTCCCTTTCTCATTAGAGAGCTCCTCAAATGAGGCGAAATATCCTTCGTTGTTCTGTTGATAGATAGCTAAGCTGGCGGGACATAGACATCAAAGATTTGATTGCTCGTTTTGGTGTAATCATCCCTTATATCGCTATTGTCAAGTCGCAGAATCCGTCTCCGTTCACCACTTCCAATTAATTAGATCATGGACTTTCCAACAAATGTAGAAAGGCAGCTCGTGCTAAATTACCTCTCCCTATTTTCTCTCGCTCTTAAGAATACACTTTGAAACTATAAACTATAAGTTTCAGATGGTATTGATCCGGACCAATACATTTATGGCAGTCTAGAAACCGCAGGAGTGGAAAGGTAGGTAACGAAAGGCGACCCACACCCACCGTATTCACGTTCTTTGTGAAGAAAGAGGGGGTTTCAATTACGCTCTCCTCATTGATGTCATAAAACTTGTATAGAACTAAGCGAAATGTGGTAGATGAGGCCATCGGGATAGCCAATGAACTATGCATTCTTTCATGGCATAGCTCTACCACCCTAGAGCACTCGTTCCATGTGTCCATCGTTGAGCTTGGAGTTTATTCTCCTATTCGTGGCGGACATCCAACCTGGCGATAGTGCAAGTCGTGGTGTTTACGAGCAAGCAAAGTACCTGCTTAGTCATAGTCAAAAAGGATGTGGAAGAAGTCATTCAATCGTCTCTTTGATACCTAAAGTTTACAAGCTCTAATTCGAGCATCTGCTCGAAGTACGCGAGATCTGTGAAGGATCACGGTTCTCCTATTTAGAGTGAAAGATTCACTTTTCATTTCGCGGACTTTTCATCACTTACAGGCCACCCAAGACTCGGACATGACAAGCCACATTCTGAGATCAGATATGTCGTAGCCTTACAGACCTCGTGCTCGGTCACTCATTTTGGGAGTTCCAATTCTGTATCCCCAAAAATCAGCGGCTTCTTTCTGAGTATCTACAGCTGACCGTCCAGCTTCTCCACTCTAAAGTCAAGGTGTTCCTTCTTATAAGACCTAGAGGCGAAACTTCTCTAGAACGTTTTAGCAGCTAAGTAATGATCTCATACATGACAATACCTCAAACGAGTTGCGTAATTGTGTACTGAAATCTCTCGTATCTTCGGCAAATCCAGGAACACTTCCATTTACCTCGACTAAGCTTACTTTATCGCCAAAACCTCAGAGCACTTCCACCCTCAAACAGCCGAATCACATATCAAGTTTTATGAGAAATTGTAAGGACCTCTTCAAGACGCGTACAAGACCTATGGGAATGCCATACGATAGCGTTTTCATCGATAGCAATAATATGATGAGACATCGCCGCTCAACTGTGCACTTCTCCTAGTAAAAGGGCGATAATATAGTCGGAGAGCAAGGAAACTGGTTTTGTTCTCCAATCACGGATCATACAGTAGTTTTGCTTACTTATCAACAGAGAATGAGCTGGAGCCCCGGCGAATTTGTATTCCTTCTTGTCTGAGACACCCCAGTGAGACACGAAGGAAATTGGAAGTTAGAAATATGCTCTGTCGATGATGATTGATGATAAGTAAGGGAGTGGATTGAAGGAATTGCGAAGTCGAGGATACGGAGAGGACTCGAAGGAAAGTCAATTATGCAGACGAGAGATTGCCAAGGCATGACAATCGAAAGTGCAACATAAAAGCCAGAATTATATTACGCACCGCTCCATTCCAGGCCAATAGTCAAAAGGTATCTATGTCTCGGAGATTTGCCTCCACCTACCCATCCTCGCCGCTAACCAATCCTGAACATTTAATTACCAAGCCTCCCACATCTGCGCCCCCATAGCCACCAAGCGATTAAACAACTCTTCTCTCAGAGCAATAGCAGTAAGCTGTCTCTTCTTCCCCTCCTTATCAACTACCACCAATCCATCCGCGATTTCCTTGTCTGTCGCCCATCCCACCACCAACTTCGTCTTCCATCCCAGCCCTCCAACCTTCTTAATCTCCGCTACGTCACCGATGGCAATCGAAAACACTGGATCGATGTCCTCATGTTCCGTCGTCCAGCTGAATGCTGGGGTGGTCGCCGTGGTAGTGATATAAGCATGACCTTTCTTCCCTTTGTACCGGCAAGGGAACGCTATAGGGCCTGCTTCCCGTTGAAGACCATTTTGAAGGACGCCTAGTCTGTTCTTAGCGTGACCGGAGCCAGCTGCGGCTTTCAGTCGATCCGTGCCCAGAATAGTTTCTACGCCTCCTTTCGTCGCTGATTTTATAGCACCAATGATGCGGCGGCCGTGATGTTTCTTTTTTGGTTGGACGTCAGTACCTGTTGCGACTGCGGTGTTGGCATCGGGCTCAATGGCGGCGGCTAACTCGTCGTCGGGAACCCCTTCTGTGGGGGTCAGTAAATATTGATATGTCTAATACGTTCTTGAGAAGGAGATGGACTTACCAAGATGTTCTAGATTTTGGCCTGCGGTTTCGTGGGCTGCGTCGGGCGGTGGAGGCCCAGAGTACGGTGGTGGAGGTAAAGGTGCTTTGTTCGCTTCCCCAACCCGGAGTAATGTAATAGTGAGCTGAGCGTTTGTTGGTACGCCTTTGAGAAGCGTGTTCCTGATTTCCAAGAGTTTCTGCCAATGTGGATACTCGCGGTTCAAGTACGTGAGACCGCGCCAAATGATAGGGTCTCCAAAAAACCCGAAACCAACGAAAAGCCCATTCATTTTGTAGAACATATAAGAGCTTGTGAACAGAGAGATGAGCAGAACTGGAGCGAGACAGGCTGCAAGTTTCATACGCGACTTATTTTTGGGAAATGGAGCTGTAGGCGATAAAGCATTGGCGAATCTTTCGTAGCCGTCTGAAATATCGGCTATGATATGCATTATTGGTCTAGCCTTCGCCCACATAGCAGCGGAAACTGGCTGTTTTGTCTTATCATGGTGAGCGTTTGGTTGACCACCATTAGCCTTGTCCTTAGCATCTGCAGCACCTAAAGCAAGATTTGTGGGATCGGAGGCTCGATCTTCGACACCACTGGCACCTTCCTCCCCGGCGTGTGGGTCTCCCTGAGGGTGCTTTCCGGCGGCAGACGAGATGGCGATAGACGTGAAGCTGTTGACAAAGTTGCTGGCTTCCTGTTCGACAGCTTCACCTTGGTGTTTCTCAGGGGCGCCTGTCAAGCTATTGTCACTCCCGAGAACTCCAGCGGTTGGCTTCTTTACACCTCCCGTCTTCGAATCGATCAGCGCAATAGGCGCTGGCGGAAAGCAGTAGTCTCGAGATTTAGGATAGACAATAAGAACAATAAGAAATGTAACAATGGTTGGAACAAGGAAGTCCAGAAGCCATGCGACAGCATAAACCCCCAGAAAACCAAGTGTGCGATTCCTCTCGCGCCACGACCGTAAACGAGCAACATGCTTGTAGAATCCAACCGCACCGATGATCACCGTCATGTATAGACGTTCGACGTTTGCACGCAACTTATCTGGAGAGAATTCTTCTTCATCTGCGATATTCAGATCGAGGCCGCCAAGGGGTGGCTCTGGGAGGGATTTCACATGGTACATTTGCTACTCATTACACATATTAGCAACTAAATCATAAAGAGTTCCCTCGGACGAGTAAATACCTTGTTGAAACGTCTAATCAAAGTCCATAATTCCTCGTTTGGCAACCCGCCCACCAAAGGCGTGGGCACGTCAACTACGTCGTCGTTCCATCCTAAATCTCGTACTTGTGTCTGTCCGTGATCCATCTGGGCGGCGCCTACCTCCTCCGAATCCGCTAAAGACGTATTTGCTAGCACATGGCTCTCTGTCGGTAGCTCTTCAGGAGCTGCGTCCACTATTTCAGGTTCATCATCCAGTAATTCTGTTCGGGCGATAGTTTCTGGGGGAAGAAGTACTGGGGCTTCAGTACCAACCACTGGCGGAAGTAATACCGGTGGTGGTTCGGAGGTCGACGACATCTTAGTCCGTAATAGTTTCTCAGATGTTTGTTTTGTGTGTTGCATCCTCCTCTCAATTTCCGAAACAGCGTGAGGAAGGCAAGAATGTGGTAGTTTAGAAAAGACGAGGTAGCTTGTGCTATTATTGATTTAGTGATTGAGCTACCGACGTCATCGACGGCTGGAGGCGCAATCTTGAAAGGCGGCAGCGGCAACGCACGATTGACATGCGACGGGCTCGTTTCGGAGGCGCCAGGCGAGATAATTACGGCTATTTCGCTTAGCACATTCCATTGAAAGACAAGCGCTGCATCTTTGTTGCGGATATTTGCATGTTGTATGTGAGGGTTACGCGGTCATCTGAGCGGGTTTGTCCCAGTGCTTGGACAGAGATATACCGTTACACAAAGCCGGGGCTGAACTGAGTTGCAAGAGGTTGCAAGTGAGGCTTCAGGCTGTTGAGCCCGCATCACCATGTGTCGATGCAGAAGGTTGCCGCAGGCATGGATCGACAATTCTCTCATGTCTAATGAGCCCTTGGAGAGATGCATGAGATGAGAACCAAGATTTCTCAACTTCCATTACCCAATTTGGACCCAGCGCTGCAAGCATCATTGAACTCTGTTGAAAGTCGTCAAAGTGCAAGCTCATCTTCACTATCCAATATTTCAGTATTTGTTAAGACCAGCGTCTCAGTCTCGACACGGTCGTTCATGTCCTCGGCAGCTTCGTCCTCCTCACTCGGTATATCTCGCTCGGCCGGGTCAGGAATCAGAATGTCTTCACTTCCTTGCCACTGAGGTGGTGGTGCTGGCACATCTTCCTCATCTTCTTCCGCCCAACCGTAATCCTCATCAGCTTCGCCTTCGCTGTCGGGAATTTCCAGGTCGGTCAGTGAGCGCTTCCGCTTGTGAGAAAGAACATGGGACGTGGAATTCGCGTTGTCTGGATTGAATTGAAGTGCTTTTGAAGCACTAAATGTGGACGAGATGGGAAGGCCGACAGAATCAAGGCCAGTCTGTAGCTCCAATGAAAGTAGATTAGCCGTTATATCACAAGGGACGAACCAAAAGAGGTCAGAACGTCCTACGTACCTCGCCAATAGTAAATCCAGTCAACCATCCCCTGCCTCCGGGAAGGGTAGTGCCCTCAGCTTTGAGTACTTGAGCAAATCGCACGCCTTCTACTGCATTGCCGTCTTCATCATTCCAGCCCCAATCTCTGAAGAGGACAACCCGACAAGCTAAACCTTGTTCCCAATGTGTTACATTGATTGATGGAACCAAGATCGCGCCAATTCCAGGACGCATCTTAGTGACACACTGAGAAATTATTACGACGGCAATATTCCGAGTTGCCGCAAGTTTCTGGAGACTTGTGATAAGATGCTGGAGGATCGGAAATTTCCGGGCAGAAGGATTGGGCGGTTTAGGTACTACTATAAGTCAGTCTGTGGTGAGAAGAAGCTTGGCAGCACCAATGTCGTTACCTCCAGGCTTCTTGGGTGCTTGTGAGGTAGCGTCAACAGTGCGGGGGAAAGCACTACTTATGACCGTCGAGAATGAATCTATGACTATAAGGCTTGTGTTTGAGGACGGGCTGATCGCAGTCTGATGGGAGAATAGAGCCAAAAGGTGGGCAAGAGTCGGCGTGGAGAAATGGGTTAGATGTCCAAACAGTTCCGATAGATTTCTTGGTGTAGATGAAATATCTGCTTCAGAATGCAGCCTAGTCTCCTGTATTGACTCTAATATATGATGGAGCCGTAGCCCAGGTAATGGATGAGAGGCATCTAAAGGTTATGAGCAAGTGAATAAAAATTGCCAAAACAAATAGAATGGCTAATGTGATGAACAAATCGAAATTTAGAGAGGGATGAAGCGAATGATCAGGAACAACTTAGACAGCTCGCTAGTATCAACCATACGGGCATGTACTCATATTTAGGTGATTTACAGTCTGCATAGGGAGGCGAGGAAATCATTTGGATGAGACTTACCCACCCACATTACATCTTCTTTCACTTGTAATGCCTGAGCTGCTAATTGCATCCTACGACCACAATTAGTACGGTCTTCTGATGGCTAGATAGACTTACCCAAGCGCCGTTTTGCCAACTCCTGGCGGTCCATAAATCTCAGTGATCTTTCCTCTGGATACGCCACCCTGGAAGCTTTCGCTGCTCTCGGTATGAGGATCTCTGTTCTGCAGACTAGAATCTAGAGAAGGTAGTCCAGTAGATATACATCTGGTAGGTGATGTATCAAGCTCTTGCAGTGCCTGAGCCGCAGACACGGTTGGCATTCGATCTGGATCGCGTCAGATGAAGTTCACGCAAACGTAGATTATCATTTCCTTACGTGGAGAGGAAGATGAGAAGTTGGAGATCCCGGGACCATGCATCGATTCGTAGTCCATCTTTGCTCGACATGGCTGTACCTAAGCAGCTACCCGCGGTTCTGTAAGGAATCTGGTCGCGTCGCGTTAAAACAAATCCGTGGATAGGCGCGCTCCTGGGCAGGCAGTTGCACGGAGTCACGTGTAGATGCCATTTACCTACGGAGTAGGTACCGCGCGAGCGGGCTGTCTCGGGGTCCACGCTAATTTGAGGGATCTACGAAGTACGACTGAGTCGGCCTTGCATCATCTTCAAATCAGATTCACATCTGAAATGGTGTACTAAGTACAGTACATGTTCTACTACACCTTCCCGAGGTTTGCATACAATGTGCACGTGTTGCTTGTACTGTATCATCTGCCGTGGGCTGCTAAGACTCTGATCTCAAATTCTCTGTCGGTTGGGTACGAGCAGAATTTCATCTCGTCTCATCTCACGCTTATCGCTGTCTCTCGCCGGGCTTCAAATTGCAACCAATACAACTCTCGTATGATCACCGGGGTCCTCCCAGGGTGGCATCGAGAGATACGAGCTTACGAACCCCCTGCTGGACATTAGAGCCCTTTTGCACCCCCTGAAATGTGCGGATTTTGTAATAATTGACGACACTGCGACCTGCCAGTTGATTACATTTACAGTACAGCTATCCGTAGGAATGACTCGAAACACGCACCTGTCTCCGAGTATAATCGGGGCTCGTGTAAGGGTACGTTACGGGTTTTATACGAAGTAGCTTATTTAGTAGGTCAATCTAGGACTCTGGCCAATAAGACTAGGTGGTTTGATAAACACCAGGGGTTATTTGATAGCCGCAGGGTATTTACACTTTTCCTAGTAATTCCTACAGATGGCTGTATGCTATTGGCTCCATCGCAGGAGTTCCAACTCCTTATTACTGTCCGTATAGACTGCCCTGGACTTGGGTAGGAGTGAGGCGCATCCTGTGCACTGCAATAGATAACGAGGAAGTGCCGCTAGGCGTGTACTGTATCACTGCATTGTTGAGTCGCAGGAATATAGAGATTTGGATGATGAGACGCGACACAAATAGTAACATCATTTTTTGCTATTCTTCCCTTTCGATGTGCTGTTGGCTTTGACGCTCGAATCGATGAGTGTATCTCTTGTCATCTTGAGATATTACGAAACAACAAAAAGCGCCAACAAAGCTTATCCAAGCCTCTTGGAAACGCTAGTCGACTTCTTGTCTGTGGCTCACCGGCCCCGTCCGTACAGTACTGTACAGTACTGTAAGCGCAAACGATCTTTCATTGGTCCACCGTGAATAATCGACATGATGGCTTCTCGACCTAGGATCTGAATAACCCTGGTTTTTGACTTCTGGGCTTCTTAGGGGCGACTAGTCAGTACGAGATGGCATTGACACTAAAGCACCATTTCTCCACCTCTACCTCTGGAGAAGTACTTCCTCTCGCCCACATGCAAGAACCACTCAATATTGTGTCTTCAACGTCCTCCATTAAGGTCAAGGTGACCAGACGACCCAGTCATCATGAGATATACACGGAAACTCATTGTGTCTTTGGCTATCGCGACGCAATGTGCTTTTGCGATCGATCTTGATCTGTCGAATCCAGGTACTTGTTCTATCCAGGACTCTCTGACTGTGTTTACTTTCTGCGCTCCACGCTAATTCATCATAGATTCGATCAGAAGTGCTGCACGTACAATTGCCTACGGATTGATAAGCTACTATCACGGAAATGTCACGAATACTCCGGAGACGATTGGAGTCCTTGGTCCGCCTTATTACTGGTGGGAATCTGGTGCTATGTGGGGTGCGATGATGGATTATTATCACTACACGGGCGATTCCTCCTACAACGACATTCTCACACAAGCTCTCCTCAGTCAAGTTGGCCCGGAGGAAGATTTCATGGTCCCATTACATGAGAAAGATGAAGGGAATGACGATCAAGCATTTTGGGGCTTCGCTGTTATGTCTGCTGCAGAACACGACTACCCACAACCCACGACCGGGAACTATACATGGGTCCAACTTGTTGAGAGATTGTGGAATACTCAAGTACAAAGATGGGACACAGAAACATGTGGTGGAGGGTTGAGGTGGCAGATCTTCACATTCAACAACGGCTATACCTACAAGAATTCCGTCTCGAATGGCGCGTTTTTCCAACTCTCTGCTCGACTTGCCCGATTCACAGGCAACCAAACGTATGTCGATTGGGCAGAAAAGTCCTATGATTGGACTGCTGATATCGGATTAATATCCCCAGACTTCCACATATACGATGGTACCGATGTTCTCAAGAACTGTAGCGATCAAAACAGGATCATATGGTCTTACAACGCCGGGGTTTTTCTATATGGTTCTGCGATGATGTATAACTACACAAATGGTTCCTCACTATGGCAGAACCGCACTGAAGGACTTTTCAAAGCTACCGCCAATTTCTTCACTCCCTTCGATAACGCAACAGATATCATGTACGAGCCAGCTTGCGAGACTGTCAATACTTGCAACACCGACCAATTCTCCTTCAAGGGTTACCTCTCACGATTCATGTGGGCGACGACGCTGATTGCACCTTTCACCTCGGCCGCGACGATAACACTTCTCGGTGCATCGGCGAAGGCCGCAGCCACTGCTTGTTCAGGTCCTGACGACGGAGTCACTTGTGGGCAGAAATGGTATGTTGGCGAATATGACGGAAGCTGGGGTGCAGGGCAAGAGATGAGTGCCCTCGAAACAATCCAAGGTCTTCTTAGTACTGGGGCCACTCCACCGCTCTATGAAAGTCAGGTCCACCTGAGGCCATCTCCAGTCACATCGACGGCGTCTGTACCAAGTCAAACCTCGACGGCCACCCCCACTAAGAAAAGCGCAGGCAATGGCGGCTACCAAAGACCCAGCATCTTACTCTGGGGGCTGACTTTGCTCGCAAGCCAGCTTTTCACCATGCTTCACTGAACATATTGCTCGGTGCCTAAGTACATACAATTTTGCTAATATCATGAAATTCATTTCCTTGAGCGGCGCGACAAAATTGGGCATACCGAATTACCACACCGGCGTTGGAACTACGGTGGCATATTCTAGTCGGGGTTTACAGCGAAATCATATACATAATCAGATGCACACATCGGGAGTTTGGGAATACCTTGATGTATACAATACCACATAGAACAAGCGTGGCGTTACATGGACACCTTAGACATGAATCAGATAGCGCGTGTTTTTATTATGCGTCCTTCCAGACATAACTATGACTTTTCATTGCGCGTCATCGCAACTTCCTTTACCAGTGCCGAGTGCACAGTGCGCAGTCACTTCCTCGGAACCACCCTGACACTCAATGCAAATTCCTAATGATGAATTCTATCACTCACAGCGAGCAGTCGCAACAACTTCTAGCGCAGCCGAGCTGAGAACCCCTGAATTATCTTTTTGAAGGTAATGTAGCAGCGGATCTCGGTCACATACGCAACCCGTGAGGCCCCCAAGAGACTCCCAAGCACAATCCCAGCTGTATATTAGTTCCCTGGGGGTGCCAGATGTCTGGGCCATCACTCAAAGTTAGTATTGGTGAGATACCATGGCAGATAGCACTCATGTCAACTTCCCGTCTCACAAATTGCCCATGTGTAGGCGCCGCTTTTCGAGCTTGACCGAGACGCTTCCTGCTAGCATGTCCGTTCGTGTGGAATAGGGAGATTCAACGGTCGAGAAACCCTTCAGAACGATGGAATGGTTTGCAATTCGAGGGCGACGCATTTCGACTGTGCCGTAGATGATGTTTTTATGCGTTGCATCAAGGGAGATACTTATTTCTGCGGTTGCGTGATGAGCATCATGTTGAACACATCTAGGTGAAGGATTGAGAGTATCATTACTGTTCCTCTTCTTGTCCTTTCAAGGATAGAGTAATTTGAATCCAAGGGGAGACGCAGAACTCTTACACCTAAAGTACTTAGAATGTACGGAGTATCGTTATGCCTCTGTGCAGTCTTCGCGTCGAGGACATTTGGGGAAGCATGCAAAAGATTGAGTGGGTACGAGCCGGCTGAAGCCCCTGAAAAGTATGGGTCCACCCGTTGGCTGGAAGTTGTGGCCTTAGCGGCCTGGCGTAGAATCTTGTCTCTACATAGCTTTTCAGGCATCAACTTTTTCGCATCTCGCTCAAGTCTCGTCAACCCCACACGGACTCTTTGACTACATCTTGCGTGCATGATGCGGACTTAAGTAGACTTTGACTTGAATTTACAACGCATGATCATGTTGGCCAGCTGGATCTAGGTTTCTAGCATAAGTTTGTAAGCCTACATCTTTCGTGCTGTTCCTTCCATCTCTTATGTTGTTTGTGAGTTCGGGTGTAGCGTTTCCAGCATTCATGTATAATAGAATGGCTGTGTCATCGTCGGTCACATCCTACTCGGTAATTTTCGTATGAACGCTACTCCTGTCGGCTTGACTTGGTCACTCGACACATATGGACCTGGAGAGCCTTGGAATGCGATTTGAATACCGGTTGGTACTCCTGCGCAGTCTGATTCCTGGAGGTTCTTGGGGGCCTCCTATGTTGTTGGGGTGGACGATATACTGTCATAGCATTCGTCGTCATCGCAGCTTGTCTCTTGTGGTGGGGAAAATGAGGGAATGCAAGCCAGATTGGTATGTCAATCGAATCTGGGGGGTTTTTTTTTGAATAGAGCCACGTTGCTTTGAGATCGCGAAGGATGGCTTCATGCTGCGGAAGACAGTCATCGCGGATAAGATCGGATGTTGCACTCATCAGATAGCTCACGCCCACAAGAACTGGATAGTCGTGTAAAGCCCGCAAGAGGTAGAAAGTCGAGGAGAATGGCATTTGGGTGAGATCTCAAGGCAGATGTTAGCTTCATGATAACGTATGTATGGACGCTTAGGAGAACTCCTGCACCTATGTAGCTGATCACCACTACAGTGTACCTACCTTGCATCCCCTTTCAGTCGTAACTTCATCTTCAGTCTCATTGGATCTCATCATCTTCTACTTCAGTGCTTGCCAGAGAATGAGGTCCTTGTGAGCCACTGAAAACCGTACTCAACGGTCCGGTGGAGCTTCTCAACGCTAGAACGTGAGACAAAGAATATGAATCTTCACCGCTCGAAGGGACAACAGTCTATTGTCCAGTCCGCGGGGCTAGGAACAGGAGTTGAGTCAAGAAGCAATTCGATACGGATTCATGGACCCGGGCTTAAATCATTTCTTTGAAGAAGCGGGAGAAGAGTTCAATTTGCCGGAGCTATATCTCCTTGTATCAGCGTCTTTATCATCAAACTGGCCAACTGTCCTGGGGGCATTCTAGCTGCTTGGAAAAGTGACAATAGATTGAAGCGAGGATATAAGTTGAGGCTTAATGTAGCTTTTATTTCGAGGGCACACAGCAGAGATGGGAGTAAACGGTCAATATACAAGCCGCAAGCTCAGCGTATCGGATGGGTTAGGGTTATAGAAACGTACACTTCTGGCGAGAAGAGGGCGTATTTCTTTCTCAGACAGTCCGCGTCCCCTTCGAACCATCAGCCATTTCTTTCTCGCACCATGAAGCACTGCTCACTCACTGATAGCTCCAAAGTCAAGTTCCATCTCGAGACCCAAAGTATGCGACTGCTGCACTCTCCGGAACGTGAAATAGATGAGCTATGGATAAAATGTATTTCTAGCATACGGAATACACATCATCCGGCTGCAAAATATGGATAATCTTGAATGTGCGAGCAGATCCTTCATTCAAACACGAGATTGGGGGCCCTTGTCGAGTGTGCGATCGAGAACACTGCAGGTCCTCACCGTGGACGCGTGCTGTGAGGCACAGCAGGAGTCCCTTAGCACGATTATAAGGATACTCGTTAGATATTCCTAAATATGATTGCTCCAAACTGGATACATATACATGCAGCTGAGGAAGCCGACAATGAAATGCTCGCATCTTCCCATTTCGAGTCTTAGATCCACTTATATCTTAGCAATGCTCAACTATGAACCCTTGTTTCAGAAAATGAAGTACAAGAGGATCTCCTCTTTAATTACTCAAAGCTGCAATTGGGATTCGATTGTCAAAGTGGAACGCAAGACTTACTGTGCCATACAACATCGCCCTCACAGCTATAGATAGCAAAGAGTGCTCCGCCTGTCGTTCGACCCCATGGATAAGCGACTTCCGTTTGCTGACCGGAGAGAAGCTTGTTCCCAACTGCTTGGCGGTCCTTACGGCCGTAAAAGATGCTTGGTTGTGCCAGCAAGCCTCAACACAATTCGACGTGGTGATTCCACATCGTCGGATTCGGAAAGCTGCAGCGTTGATCGTCCATGGTGATGAGGACTGTCGTCATTCCAAGGAATTGCGAGTGCGTGAATGCATGACGGCGAGGCTTTGTTGGACGGGTAGGGTTGACAGACTTGTGTTCGACATTACAAGATGAGTGAGGGTGGTGAAGGTATTGGGAAGTAACAATCCATATCATATTACCCTGTTAGTAGATAGTAAGTGCTCGCTTCCGTTCGTGGAGGGTCCCAAGGCTAGTTGGTGTGCACACTCGCTCGCTCGTAGGTAGTGCCATTAAACGTGCAAAATATGCGGGGTGCATAATGGCGGTTTGGAAATACGATCAGCCACGAGGCAACGTACCAAAAATGCGGAAACTCGGCATACCGTTCTTGATTTCAAGCTTCAAAAATTGCACAGAAAACCTATCATTGGTCAGGTCGTATGATAATAGCGCCGAGATCCCACGGCTGTGGCTCATTCTCTTGGAAGCTTAAGTGGAACTCGTCACAGCTGGCATTTCCTTGAAATCCATGAACAACATCGCATAACCTTTTTGGGCGACGACATCCTGACCGCGTGGGAAATGAATGTGTGCGGCTCAGGCTCCTTCGCATCTAGGCGTATAAACTTCCTCCAGGCAGATGGAGAATGCTGTTTGATGATAATTTCGTTACGATTCGTGACGATTCCGAAAGAGGGAGTTTCGAGTCGACTACGCCTCAGTTTGAACACGATAAAAGGAGCAAATCCACACAGTGTTGTCGGAATCATGATATCTTCCATCGTCTCAATATTAGCTCTCAGATCATCTACAAGTGCCTCGACTATTCACGGACTCCATCGTGTTGAAAGCATCTCAAAAACATATATTTCTTCTTCTCTCGAGGGCCTGAGCAAGATCAAGATTGAAGATGTTTCCCAACCTCATCAGCTTTCTCCTCGCTTCAACTATCCCGCTCTCACTGGCTTGCATTCCTCCTTCCTCATCCAACAACACCAACGGCAGCTACCCAAACATGGTCCTCGGCGACGACGGTCCAGCCGACCCTGCGACATTAGGATATCTCATCAACCACTTCTCCCTCATCTCCAGAAATCTGACCGCCACGCGTCAGTTCTACGGAGAGGTCGTTGGCATGCGTCACATGTTCACCTATGAAGCCTCAGCCGATTTCTCTTTCTTGTACATGGGCCACGCACAGGGAGGGAAGAACGGCACCGGGTATCAAAGCGGCGAAGAATTGAGACGAGATAAACAAAACATGCAGGGAATGATTGAATGGACGTATCTAAAGGTAAATTCCTTTCTGTTGTCTTCCCGAAACTATCACTCACCAGATTTTAGAATTCCCCAACACCGCCATCCTTTGATTCTAGGAGAGATAAGCTGCAGACTTTCTCGCATATCGGCCTCATCGTGCCAGATGTCATGGCTACTCAAGCACGCATGGAAGCTATGGGAGTACCAATCATCAAGCGGGTTGGCGATGCGCCTGATCTGAACAGTGTTGTGCCCACGGCATGGGGACTTTCTGATCCCACGAAGACGGATGCTGCGTTCCCAGGAGTTGAGCAAGTGGGCTTCTTTAATTTTTTGATCGTTGCTGATCCAGATGGAAATTTAGTTGAGATCCAGAATACTTATTAGAGGCTTAGATCAACAAAATTCAGAGAGCGGAATGTTAGTCGTGACGTGGTGGCTAGGAACAGTAGTGTCTTCTTCTTATGGTGGCCACTCTTAGAGTGTATATTATGGTGATTTTATGAGAGAAATTATTGACTTGATCACGCCTGTAATGCTGTCGTGGGATGGACGAAGATATTGTGTATATCTTTCGGCTGTAGCTAAGAATAGTCATTAGAATATAAGCGTCTGCATTCAGCAGATATAAATTACCGTCTTACAAGTCTCAATGTCAATATTGACTAAGCCTATACCATCAAAGCTTTAGTAAGTTAGAAGGATAGACGGTCTGATCACATGATCCATCCACTCTCTCAGTACTTAAGTAGCTAAGTAGTAGCCGAGCACGTCGCGTCCCCATTAAAGCCCTATGCATAAGTCTCATACCCTCATAGGCCTATAGTAACTCGCTCACGTTTCTCAAGTCGCACATCTAATTTTCAAGATATCCAATCACGATATGTCCGTAAAACAGCCTAGAAGCACCTACAGGGTTCCCAGCCACGTCAGATCCATAGGGCTGAATCGCCACTTGGTGGCTTTGTCCGATCTATACTGTGTTTGATACCATTGGAAGCCCACGCTTACATTCGTTTGCCCGGTACCTGACAGGGTATCGTTTCGAGGGTGATGCCGTAGCATCTTACGAAAGTGGCTACATTCGCTAGTGGTCGACTACGCTAGTGCACTTGACTTACTTGGCAACTTGTAATGGTTTAGAGACCCAGGAACATACATACAGTCCGTCGATCCCTCCAAGAATAGACGTGAGAAGATTATGAGCTTTGCCTAAAGTAAGCGAACGTCTGTACTTCTTTTGTCACTCAACTCGCTTACCTCCAAAACTCTCTTGGGAAGCAAGTTCTACTAGTAGTTGACTTAGCTCTCTTCGCAAAAATTGCTATAGTATACGAGAGGTATAGCGAAGTTAGATTTCAGAGGCTATATGTTGATTTGAGCTTGAGGTCTTCTCTTATTAGTATCTTTCCAATGAAACAAAGCGTAGTGTACTGGCTAGCTGGACAACCTTGTTGATGTTTGAGACTGAACAACGAAGACCAGCTTCTGGAATTCACTCCACGAGGTTGAAAAAGACGGACTCTAAGGCTTGTGAGTTTGTAAGATATACGGCTCTTGGTTTCTAAATCTCAAATACCTCTACGTGGTGATCGAGCCGAAAGAATCAACACTAAATTCTCTACACGGGGCACTGATGATGTCAAAAAACATATTTGATATTTGTTAATCTCAATCTAATATATCCACATAGTATTCTATACCTTAGTAAAGATTGACGGGGAGCAGTGATACGATGTGATGGAACGCGATCTCTCGATCTCATATTCTTATCCAGAACAAGTTTTAATATATACACGAATCGACGACATCTATCCATATTGTTCAACGCCCCTTTTTCTCCTCGCATCCCCAAAAGCAGTGTTTTACAAACCCATCAAGAGCGTGAATTTATATCAGGAAGAATGTAATGTGCCTGTTCGACAGGACACACGTTATGTAATTTTATAGATGAAGAAATGGGTGGCTCGTGGACCTCGTTCAGTTACAAGTATCTAAACTCATTTGACTTGTGGGTTTCCAAAAGTAGATTCGACGGAGGACAAATAAGATGGTTAGTTGGCAGGTGGCATTTAAATGCACTGAGAGTAGTATGGATTCTGGACAGTGCATGTGCCTGATGCACAGGTGGTGGACCCCGTGAAACTGGTCCCGCCGCATTGGCCGTAGAGAGCTACGCCGGAGGAGAAGCCAGTAGGTGCTGGAGCGACGACGGTTTGCATGGTGGTTGGTACAGCGGCTGCAGAGGTCGTCTTGTTTCTGTAGGTATCCTTTGTGGAGAATGCTGGGGCGGGAGTAACAACTAGGGCGCTGGACTCAGCGGCTGTTGGGACGGGGACGATGACAGCGCTTGAGACTGAGGTAGCTTCGGCAGCTTTGGTAGGGGCAGCAGCAGAGGTAGCGGCTGCTGAAGTAGACATGCCCTATTTCGGCCGATGGAGTTGGACGTCAACCTTTCGAGATTATCTTTATCTTGGGCCCTCGAAGGATATATATTCAAACGCCTCGTGACTTCATGACACCCTGATACTGTTGCCCGCCGTTACTAAGTGTACGGTATCGAGTCCAGTCCTATACTATGATATGTGCATTGTGAAGGAGACGTAAGTACAAACGCAACGAAAGATACCACGTCACTACTGATTGATTGCTATATTTTTGGAGAGGTTCTAGCTATAGTAGGTAACAGTGAGTGAAGGAGAATCATTTTGGAAAAGAGTAAGCACTCATTTATGATTCATTGATGTATAGTATGTGAGTTATAAAAGGAGGTAACCACTATAATCTCTGTCGGTATACCACCCAGAGCTTGTAGCACACTACTTGATGGTATATGGTATCTTTGCTACAAGGCTGTTATTCTAAATGCTCGAGGACTGGCTTCTCTACTTAAGTAATTATACCAAATTGGTGATTTGTTTGTTTATATTACTTTAACGCCGTGGGGTGTCCTATAAGGAGCGTACTCAAGAGCTTCCTCTAAATACGCTTTCTTACAACGTACTAAAAAGGAGTAACTTTACCGCCTAGACCTCCCGAAGGGTATTTGAGCGTGCCAAGTAAAGTATTTGTATATAAGGTACTAAAATAGAGAGGCCAAACCCACGAGGGAAAAAAGAGCTCCTAGACTAGTCTCAGGTCTCTCAAGCTCCTCCCGCGGTGTTATAGTGCCCTTGTAAAAACCCTAAAGACAAGTCTTACTTCTAGAGCTACGCTAAAGGGCGATTTGACCACGTTTATTCCCTTCATTTTGTCCGATCCGTGGGAAGTTCTTAATATTATAAAGCCGTCTGCCTTCCTCAGATGTCCTCTTAGACACTCTCCTTCCCTACGCCTGCTCTCTATCCCACCCCTAAATCTGCCTGCCTGTCCCTAGCTTCTACCTGCCAGCTTGTCTATCCCTTATTGATTTGTTCTACCGCCTCGGGAGTAGAAGAGGGGATCAATTCGTTCGAGAGAGTAGGTGTCGAGAATAGGGTGTCGGGTGCCCAAAAAGGGGTAATTCGGTGAGAAGAGGAGTATAGGGCTTTTGAGCCAGATCGCACCGGTTCTTCAAGATAGGGTATTAAATCTTGGCTCTAGGATAGTATTACTAAAAGCTAACAAAGGCCAAAGGCTTAATCCCAGCTTCGTAGGACGCACCACGTACAGGTGTTCAATTGTCGCGTCCCTGCTAAATTGGTGAGATCAGGCGGCCGGATATCTGACGTATTAGGGAGGCAGGGTTTGTGGCCGTTATTAATTTGACGAATTCGAAGAAAGATGCATATGGCCAACGTTAATCTCGGGATAAGGGTGGGGTTGCGTCTCTTGTAAGATACCCATCAGCACAGAGATTTTGGGGTGAGTATGGCAACTGTAAATTCATACGATCTGAGATCAAATCAACACATCATATATTAACAGTGAGAGTGAGTTGACGACTCACAATTTAGGCTTCCTAGGTCTCTTCAGGAAGGTATCATAGAAACTACAATTCTTCGTCGAGTGTTCAGCCACACCTCTAAAGCCTGCTGCTGTGATCCACTGCAAACTAATCTAATGGTGTAAGAGGAATAGCACAATCTAGGACGGCCTCAAACCATAATAATGTGACAAAAAATACATGAAGTAAAAGCTATTTGTTTTTTGAGTACAATCATACTACATATCGTGCATTTCGGAGTCACAATTGGAAGGTGTTCTAATCACAGTTAGCTTGTGTGAGATGTGTATTACGAAAGTACTTACTAGATTACAAGAGTAGATACATCATCCATAGCCAAAGTAAGGCCCGCTCTAGCCGTGCTCCATTCATAGACCGCGAAATCGATATCTTTTTTGCCATTCCCATCGCAATTTGCGTAAGCCAGAGTTACTATTTTGTTTTTGACAGGAAAAGGAAGCCAGGAGAACATGTTTCCACGATTGGAAAAAAATCTGTCAAATCTACAAAACATTAGTTACGCTATGAGCTTGGAACTCTTATCGCACTTACGTTCATGGCTCGTTTCCTAGTCCCTGAGTCCAAATCCATGATTGTTCGTGGCCGTGGTGTAATGGACGAATCGAACGTCAATAACTTGTTGAATACTAACATGTTATTAGTATGTGATGAATCCAATAGTCCTAGTTCTTGGTGGTTAATAGGTAGACAAGAGACCTCAGAGCTCAGGACTCAAAAGTAGCTATTTGTCATCCTATGGCACGCTATTTGACTGTGAACGTGCGTTATCGTCCTTAGGTTGGATACGTGGCCTTTGTCTTGCAGCTCCACCTTTACTACGTTAAAGACGTCTTCGAACTGTGTCTCCTATCCCACTAGTATTGGTCAAAAGTCATGACACACAGATAGAAGTTGTACTGTACTTATGAGAAGCCATCGTACGCATGACCACTATAAAAGGTCTGAAAGCATGTCAATAAATTGAACCCCAACATGTGAGGAACACCATGTGCTACGCATAAGGAGAGAATAAGAATTAGATATGTACGTTCGTTCTAGCATTCACATGCGGATTGTGGAGTAGCTGCCAGTGACAGCTCTCGAGACGTGACAGGGCAATAGTGGATGGGTCAGCAGTAATGAAAGTCTTAGCTAAACCATGATAAGCCAGAGCACATTTCCATGTCCTATGTCATACTGGTATTTACTTACAATAATAAAAGAAACACGTCATTACCAAACCGAGTCATCCCTCATTTCTATATCGGTGGTTGCGGAGACCAAGCACTCCTTGCCTCTGAGAACACACTGCTAAAGTGTTCCCAGACTACAGCAGAGATAGTTCGCGCACGGTAAGAGGTGATTATCTTCTCTTTTCTTCCTTAACTTTCGTCTCAGTCTCAGTCGTTCTCCCTTTGTTGTTTATCTTTCTAATCACATCACATCTATGCTCCACTAGCAGGTTCATGTCTCTCCAGAACGAAGATTCAGGCACCCTTTCCTTCCAAAAATATTATTATAATTTACCGCACCAGAAGATAAGCAAGCAGATGGATCATTAAGACCACCAGGTCTTCCGGCTAAATCTTCTTCTCACAACGGATCCTCACACTCGAACCGACAAACATGCACCACACCCTCCACCCCTTCCCCCCCAGTGCCCTCCTCGCACCCCCTCTCCATACCCTCCAACCCCTCCATCTCGTCATTGTACCGCTCGCCCTTATATTTAAAATTAGGCCAGGCGGTATTCCCCACAACCACATACGGGAGTTCACTATAGAGATTGAAATTCCCAGGGTGCGCTTTAATGTTACTGTTCCCAATGAGCCGACATGCTGAGTTGTAGAGCGTGAGTTCGTGTGAAGCGGACGGTGTTGAGGGCCAACGGACCGCGAGGGTACACGTTCCTGCGGTCGCAGGCGCGCAGAAGGGCATGGTGAGTGGTTGGGAGGTGTCTATAGCTCGAGATGCTATGATGGGTGTTGTGAGAGGCGCCGCGAGTGCGGACGTTACGAGCAGGATGATCGCTTTGAAGGCGTACATTTTCGGTGTGTGTAATCTATCTGATCTATTTCCTATTAGCTTCGTGAACATGTGGACGTTATCGACCGTGCGATATTTTGCATTTATAATCAGAGGATCTGAATAAGTTTGATATCGTTAATTTGGTTTTCGTTTCTAGGAAAGATGGCGGGAAACGGAAATTGAAAACTCATCGAGTTCGTTATAGGGTGACATTCGTGAACAGTAGAAAGACTAAGATGCTCATTGTCCTTCAAGCGAAGACTGAACAATGTTTGTTTTACCATAGAATTGGAAGGAGACGCAACAAACCACAAGACTTGCCTGTTTATTTTCTTTTGTTCCTTGATATTATCGGATGTTGGAGAATGAACAAGAACGAAGACCAGCTGCTAACAAAGACCGTGTGGAACTCAAAGATGTCGAATAAAGGGTGGTTAGATGTAACGAGCGTTGCAAACGAGTGTGACGGTGAATTCAAAGGATTCACGAAAATAAAGACGATCACGAGGACGATAGGGATGAACAAAGGGTGGCCGTAGAACCACACATTTTGTGTTTAAGCATCGACTTAAACTTATATCCACTCGACTCATTTGTCCCACTCCTGTATTGTATACCCCACCAATCTCGCATTGACAGGGTCTGATCGAGAACGCCAAGCTGTCCCCAGGATGAAGTTCGGACGAAATATATATCCCTGGCAATTGGAGTTGGTTGCAATATATTACGGGGCATCATGTCTGGAGGAGGAGTAGTAGTAGTAGTTTTCAATTAATACTCCGTTCCAGGCTTATGCCCATGCAGAGTTCGTAGACCTTCCTGCCTACTATACAAAGTCTTCCTTCACGTCCTCGAGCTAGTTTCCAAGCTTTGTCTGGAAGAGTAATAATGCAAGAACTTACGAGTTGATGAATGAACGACTTAAGTATCCATGAAACTCGGATAAATACGACTCCGATACTTATGTACCTGTCGATGTCTCACGCTGCTTTATCTCAGCCAACGAGCTATGAGCGCATGCCACATCCTGGCTCTCACTTTACATTGTAAAGATATCCAGACAACTCGAGACTTTAGAACGTGAGTAGAATATAGGATATCTTATCGTCATCGCTTGACAACACACCTTGAGAATTAAAGGGCAAGGGGGTAAATACTTAAGTAGTAAGTGGCCTATAAAACCTGATTTATTTAAGTACTTAAATTTTAACACGGTAGACTTTAAGATGCTCCCTATTCCTTAAAAAGCTTACATAGGATATATGACGATAGCGATAGTAAGAAAACGAGAATGACAGCGAGTTAAAGCCAGCGACGGCGAGGTAGAGAGGGCGACAGCGAGGTATTAATAATTAGAGAAGCATACACCTTAGATACTACAACCTCAACTCCGGATCAATTTTAAGGTTGAAAGCTAACTTAAACCCCTATTGTGGAGTGGCATAGGTACTCAAGTCGGTTTTATCCTAGTTTTATGGGTACTCAAGTCGTTAAATCTCGATTGGAGGCATAGATTAATATAGCGAGTTTATCTGCTCCTTGATTACGAAGAATGAAATCTCCCCTTTCTGCTTCTTGATGCCGATGATTGACCTTGATGTAATTGTCAGGCAGAGCCTTTCTGCTTGATGTCCATAAGTACTTATGATTTCTCAGAGATTCCCTCCACGTGCGCGATGGCTTGCTTGTGCTCGTCCATGTCTTCGTGGTGGATCTGTTTCTCGACTGCGATGACGGCCTTATCGGCGAGTTCTTTGTCTTCGAATACTGTGTGGTTGTTAATGTGGCACACCGACTGACGCGAGCTGAGGACTTACAGAAGGCCAATTCTTCCAAGGTACGACCGGATGTCTCAGGGTAGAGGAAATAGATAAAGAGGAATTCGAAAGCGATCCAGCCACAGTAGATGGCGAGGAACTTCCAGTCGATGGCATCAAGGGCAATGGGATTGACATTCTGGGAGAAGAAACCGCCGGCTTTGCCAAAGACTTGCTCGATTCCGATTCCTCTAGTACGCTGGGCATACGGGAATAATTCGACGAGATAGGCTGAAATAGTTAGCAGATAAACCCCAGGGAAGCCATGGCGGTACGTACTGTAAGTTAATGCATTGTTTCCAATGTTGTAACCTGGAGAATATGCGAAATAGAAGATGAGGGCTGCTACACCAGCTGCGTTATTGGTCACTCCTGCGTTCTTTGCCGCTCGCAAACGTTCAAATGCAACAGTCATAGCGATAAACACCAATAACATCCATGAAGAGGAGATCATAAACATGACTCTTCGCCTGAACCTGGCCACCAGAATCGCAGCAATAAATGCGGTGATCAGACTCCAACAGGCATTAGCGAGGTTGATTCTTGTCTTGGCGTAGGTTGAAGTATATCCCATCATTGTGTAAAGAAGATTCTGATAATAGGAGAGGAGAGTGTTTCCGGACATTTGGGTGAATAGGCCGAGGAACGCCGAGATCAGAACACGACGGCGCATTCCTGCAGTTCGTACCATATCCCACCAGGATGCCTTTGAGTTCTCGAGCTCTATCATGATTGTTGACTTGATCTGAGCCATCTCTGCCTTAACGAGGAGGGAGTCTTCATCTCCCTCGGCGTGGTATTTTACGAGAATTGCTAGTGCTTCAGAATCTCTGTCTTTGCTGACCAGATATCTGGGACTTTCTGGAAGAAGGCTAGTAATCTGTTAGTCGAAAAACGTCACGAAGCTCCAGGTTCTGACTTACAAAACGATAAAAATCTGGAGGAGAGATGGGCAGCACTGTAGAAGAGAGGGAATGCGCCAACCCCAATCATTGTCGATCTCAGTCGTTGCAAGACTTATTGCCGAGGCAGTAATTTGACCGATGTAATATGAGGTATTAAAGAAGGAAGTTAGAAGTGCACGCTCTTTGGGATGAGCAAGTTCTCCGATCAAGGCAGATCCGGCGATGATACAGAAAACAATACCAAAGCCAAGAAGCATACGCGAAAAGATGTACATTCCAACTTTGAATATGTCAGTGCTTGGAACCAATCCCAGATTGTTGTCTTCTTACGGTTTTGAGCAAAGCCTTGAATGAGAGCTCCAATGCACATTATTATCGATCCAGCCATAATAGCCCATCTCCTCCCGAACCTTTGATTGACCCATGGAGCAATTGGGACACCGATGATAGACCCCAATTGATAGCATGAAGATACGAATCCAAGTAACGAGGGGGAGAGTGTAGCCTCCCCTTCGGAATCCACACTACCGTCACTAAAGTCTACAATGCTTCATCAGTCACACGTATCCCATAACCAGCACGTATCAATACATACATGAATTCCATGATGGAGAAAATTGCAAAGTTCCAATAAGCGTCGAATCGAATCCAGAGGTCATCTCCACTCCCATACAGCAGAGGAAGAGGTAAACGTACATCAACCTCAAAGTGGGTTTCCTGTAAAATGGTGTCTTATCCTCCTTGACCATGCGGGTCAGGACTGGGTCCGAAAAACCAGATTCGGCGCCCATCTTGATCGCACAAATTGTGTGAGCAACTTTGACTTGAGATGTTGAGAAGGGTGCTTGTTGTCCGGGTCCCTGTCCTAGAAGCGCTTGCCAAATTCAAGAGCGTTGGGAATGCAGAAAAGACCTGTAGCAAACATGGCGAAAATGTGATCTATGTATACATATCGGACGTAGTGTTGACTACACCGTATCGGGATATCCATCATTAGCCTGAATACCCCAATATCCATAAAGTATGGTGACTGTATGGAGTAGAGATGAACGTGGAGAAGCGGGGGAGTAACACGGCCAACTTCTGAGCCGCCATCACGCGGCTGTATCGCTGATTCGGGGTCCTGAAGTAGTAGCCAAGGCGGAAAAACTCCCGTATATACCGTCAGGTTGGGGTAGAAGTCGGTGTTGGTAAAGAGTATGTCTTGACAACATTACTTCGTAGAATGGCCCCCTGCCCTCATTCCAGCTACGTGAATGGCTTGAGGACGTAATAATGCCGTTCCCCAGTGCCAGCTCGTGTCCGGGGGGAAATGTGCATATGAAAGGGCGCAAACATTTCTCGGCGTTAAGGTAAAATAATCTCATAGGTCCTCCGGATCACCGACAGGTCGGGAGGAGATACAAATTCAACTCATCTATGGCGTTGATAGGTGGTCTGACGTTTTGCCTGAAGTCCTTAACCCCGCGTGGCGTTGTGAGGTAGATAACCCGAAACGGCACCCGAGCTGTTCGGACCCTGGGAAATCTGCACACACTGGTGACCTTTGTCACGAGATTAATATATCATCAAAAACATTGGGAACAGCCGCATTGGCAGGTTCATTTTGTTGGAGATACAACTCATATACTTCACTTCCTACCTTCGGCAAGATTCACATTGCTTTGCAATCCTAATCTGCATTCATGTTGCCACACCGCCACCCACGATTCGCATGGGGCGAAAGATTTGAGACGGTGAGCGGATAGCACTTTTAACCCACATCGATCATCAACGATTACTATTGACTTTGGAAAGATGTTGCTGGTCGGTGCCTGATATGTGAATGGCTTTACACCTGCGTACAGGAGAATCTTATTCCCGCCGAATCATCGCATGTCTTGCAATCAACAGCAATAGTTTCCTGTTCATAGGCCAACTATGAACCCTGAGACCTTGCTCTTGGTATAGGTTAAGAGCCTTGGCCATACTCCGCACTTTTCCGATGCTCACAGAGTACCTTGTCGGGGTATCGGTTTAAGTCTCATTACTGGCACGATCGCGTCTGCTCATGGTGGAGATGTTGGAGAGCTTTTGACCCAAGTAATGATGATGAATAGTCGGAAGTAAAAACCGTCAAAGCGAAAAGATTGTTGTCGGAAAAGCCTCGCAGAGCAAGCCCCATTAGACGTGCGCCAAGAACGACAACGCCTTGTTGCCCTCTTCCGCTGGACGACTGGCCACGGCAAGGTAGACAAACAACTAGTACAGTACCACCGTCAAGAAAGCCATCTCGCAGATCAGAAATGTCATTCATCCTCTTTTCCTAAAATCGTCAAGACTCAGGCTATGTATCATAAAGGCGCAGCAGAAGATGTGCGACTCGCACCAGCATTCGATTGAATGAGCGCTGTTTTTGGATTTGTGTTTAATGGTCGCGACCGCCGTCTAAGGTCCAAATTATTCTATGGACTCGCAGGAATACCAACATATCCGTGGTGGTGCGCCTCGCTCACTGTCACTTGATCCAGCGATTCGCGCATTGCAATTGAGCTTGCCCGTTGAGAACGGCCGACCTGGCATGAAGTTGTCTGAAGAAATCGCAACAAAGGAGCTAGCAAACGCAGGATGGTGCTGCTCTCATACCATCATTTGGGTCCAGCGACTCGCACTTTTAACCATGACCTCGATGGATGAGAAGTGCCGTGTTGGAAGAGTGTTGGTTTGTTGACATGCAGACAAGGTGGCAACATTGGAGGGCAGCTCGCCCAGCGTCACTTGATTAAGCGATTCGCACCCAGCGCGCTGAAATGTGCCGTTTTATGAAGAAAATAATAGCTCACAGCCGACGAAGACAAAAAATGAGAGACAAGAACAGGGGTTCCAATTCCAAGTGGAGCCTGCTTCAAATGAGAGTTTGTTAGAAGTTTCGGAGCCACTCGTGCACCTAGTTCGTGGTTGAGGTTAGCCACTGCGTCCCAACGTCCAATATCTGTTATCTCTGACTCAATTGAAATTGCAAATCTCTAGTTTTAAAACAGACTCCCCGTCGTTCACTCGGTGTTGTCCCTTCTAGTGCGAACTAAGAGATATCTTTCACAATCATCATCAATGTATGTATTGTCTATTTAGACGTAAAATTTACAGTGAAGTTCGTTCGATCGAGACGTTTTCAGAACTCAGGTGGGTTCTAGTTGACCTTCATGGTGTAGGCATAGGTGTTGAAGACGGCGTTGGAACCTGAGATCAAGAGTTAGTATTGATGCCCCAATATGCGGGCAATTGACTTACCAGAGAAAGGTTCAGTTCCACCTTGAAGACTAGTCACAACGCTGCTGGTGCTGACGCCTTGGCTACTGGTCAGGTAGTTGAAGAAAAGGTTGAGGTCGGCAGAGAAATCACCGAGGTGAGATGGTGCGACGAACGAGAAAACTGTGGTGTCACCGTTTGGTCCTTTGTAAAGGCTCCATTTGGTCCCAGCGATGGTTGGAGTCGCGATGGTAGATCCAGTTGACGAAATTGGACCGGCTCCTCCATATGATGCGAGCCAGATCATGATTTCGTAAGTGTTGTCTGCTCCGACGGATGGAGCAAGCCACAAGTCGTAGGAGACATCAGCAACGAGGTCGGTCCCGGTGTATCTGATTCAATCAGTATTTTGGACGGGCAATCGGTGCTGCTCGAACCTACCTCCATGTCCATGTAGAGGGAATAGATGAGATAGCGGAGAGCTTCTTGTTGACCTTCTCGAGTGCTACGTTCGAGTAGGATTTGACTTGGCCAGCTCCTCCAGCCCAGGACCAGCTAGTCGACCAGGAGAACGACGGCACACCGTTGACCGAGTTGAAGGTGGTGCATTGAGAACCAGATGTTGCTTTATCGGCGCCCCAGTTGTTATGGTAAACAGTGTAACCAGCTGTTGCCACTGCTCCCCAGCTGTCGCACATCGTAGTAGCGCGCTTCTCCAGCCCAACTGGAGTTGGCGTTGCTACAGCTGTGGCAGCCAAGAGGGCCGAAGTGATAGAGGTGGTGAATTTCATCTTGATGGTAAGAGAAGTAACTAATGTAAATGAACGAATGTGGTAGGAAGAGCAAGATGAAAATTGAGTATTCGCAGATGCCTCAGCCTACAAAGAAGATCTTCATTTGGGGGACGACGAAGCTTTATACGTACAACCACCTAGCTCAATATCGCAAAATCTCGCAACCGATCATGTGGGACTTTCGGATACTGTACAACGGTCATTGGCAAAATAAGCATTTCAGTTAAGCTCTGTCATATTTCAGATACTTCTATGGAGATTAAACAAGATTGGAAGGTGGATTTATGAGGTGTTGTCATAGTGGAGTGTACTGAAGTATTTCCGCTGTGCTGTGAATTCACCTTTGACCAATGCCGAAATTTGACTGGAGCGTGCTCAGGGGGCTGTGTTCGAAATGTAAATGATGTCGTTTCCTCCAATCATATTTCTCGTTACCCATCGTGAGGGCTCCATCCGAGTCCATCGTGCTCCGAGTAATGTGGGTCCGTGATATTATGTCCCAGGATGAATTGGCTCATAATTACTTGTCTCGGTACGGAACGTGCTCCGAAGTCGTAGAAGAGAAAACGAGTCCGATCAGATGTGTGATCACCAAGATCATGAATATAACCAGAAACTATGGTGTACCACTGGGTAGGGTAGTCCAGAAATTTATTTTTCGACAATAATCGTGGCGTAGTACTCCACACCTGGGATTAGGTGGTAGGTGCTGCTTA